>JANHFX010001130.1:31323-42500 GCA_027560015.1 Chloroceryle amazona | reverse complement strand
GGGGGAAGGAGAGGGGAAAAAAAAAAAAAACATACAAAAAAAAACATACAAAAAAACCCCTACCACACAGTGACAATCAAACGAACAAACCCATATTCTATTTGGCGTAAAGCTCTCAGTAAGCTGTAACACAAATCTTGTCACTTCTTTCTGCATAGCAAAATGAAAAGATGGGGTTACATGTACAGTACAGTATTCTAACAATTTTTCCTGAAAATTTCCATTTTCATTTAATAACTTCCACATAAAAATTGCAAAAGCCACACTTCTTCCATAACAAAGATTAAACAAGTTACCCGAAGCAATTTATCAAGTTGAAATCCAGCTTTCACATCTGAGACAGCAGTTTGCAGATAGAAGACATATGCTCCTACCTTGCACAGTTTTATTTCACTATTTAGAGATTATTTAGCACACATTAATGCCACAATATTCATCAGTTCCCACATGTACCAAACAATTCCTATCCAAGTAATGCATTTGTCACTGACTAATCTGAAAAGACAAAGACCAATTCATGATCTGGAAAAATCCAGATAGTAATGTCCAGAAGTACAATAAAGGACATCCAAGAACAAAATTTGGCACACATTCCCTAAAAAAAATTGTGCCTTGATGACTGATAATACAGGTCTCCTAGACACAGCAGTCCAGTTGAAAACAAGGCTCCCCTTTGAGCATGAAAATGAAAGAAAGAAAAACTTATGAGAATTTCTCAGCAATTTATACTGAACCAGGTGATGCAAAGCTGGCACTGGACTGCTGCCTTGGTTAACATTCTGATTTGGAACAGATGTTTCTAGGTCTAATATTAACAATGATTCAACTTCACATGAACAAGGAAAAAGCCTTTAACATAGAGGTGAGACTCATCTGGAAAATGCCAGAAGTACAACAGCATTCAGGGAAGCCTAAGGAAGATTGACCCATTTTCATAGAAGAGTAACAGTACAATTTTAAGACAACCTTATGAATATTGGATGTAATCTTATGAGGAAAGGCTTTTGTTGTTAGGAGTTATAGCAGTTTAGTAATAGCAGTTAAATAAATTAAAACAAAGGGCCAGGATGGATACAGAAGAGAATACTGAGTCAGCCAACGAAGTATGAAATAACAGCAAGATCTGAAACATCACAAACCCGTAAAAGAAGCAAAACCAATGCTTCCCTTTTGCTAGCACTACAGCTTACATAGGCAATACAGGAATCACGTGAGCAGAAAAGTTACACCATAAAAAAAGTGATCGATTTTCTGGTCTTAAATATTCAGCCTGATTTAGCTTTAGCATCAAAACTTCACTGAGTTACAGTATTGCACCTTTGACACTTTACTTTTCCTATGTTTCTGGGACAATCAGCAACTAAGAGGAGCTAGAAGAAACAGATGATAAAGCAGCAGGTGGGAATAGCCCAGAAGATCTAGATGATACAAGGGGATATGGCTTGAGGAAATGCAACTTGATGTTGCTAAATCAACTCTTCACTCAGCAGCAGAATGAATGCCCTAAGGCCTCCACTGGAAGTAGTTTTATAATCTCAGAATAATGTGTCATAAGACTTCACTATTCTCTTTCAAAGAAATTGAAGGACTTGTATTAATAAGTATTTTTTTGTCCATTAGAAACAAGACAATTATGAACAGAACACTCTTCCTTTGTATTAGCTGTCATTTCACAATTTGCTACAAAACCCTGAAAACCAGCCTCACCTTGTATTACCTCCTATACATCTTGAGAATAACACCAATCCAAACTTCAGAACCATGCTGCAAATAAAATGAATGAAAGACTTAAGAGTGCTGCTACAGACAAACTGTGTTAGTTCATCAAATGATATAACAGGTGATGTATAGGTATATAGTAAACCTTCGTGACCTTTTACTTCATGACCTTTTACTTCATGGTACAAAACAAGGGCTTGCATGGAGTGGACACTTTTCAGTGTATATTAATGTAAAGGAATGCAGCAAAAGGTTTTATGAGACAAAAACCAGCTCACTGCTATCAAAAGGGTAAACTCATCCCTTTCTGTGTCCCCTCCAAGTTGCATATCCCTGCCTCTTACATACCACCAGCCCTTAGTGCTAATCCAATCCCTTGTATGAAACCTTTCAGTTCATTTAACTGTCACCAAGACCAACATAAGGGTGAAAAAAATAAGCTGGCAGAAAACTAAACAGATCCTGGAGAATACATCCACCATGTATATATGCTTTATCCCCCATGACAAAGCAAGGGGAAAGGGCATTCATAAACCTCAGAGCAAGCTGATTCTGGCAGCTCAGCTCTGTCTCATGATGCTTCATTCTAACTTTTCTCTCATTTTATAGGTTTGAACATTTATCTAGAAAAGAATTTGAAAATATGTGACAGCTACCCATAATATTATGAACTAGGTAGGTGTTTCAGTGAACTAACAAGGTGCCCAGGCTCAAGCTCTGAATTCTCCACTTTTTTTTTTTTCAATTCTCATTCCCTTGAGTCTGAAAATTTACTCACTGTTGAACACTGAAGTGTTCACTAAAGAGTTAAGGACTCTTTCACTGGTTTTTTTTCTGCCTCTCAGATAAAACCTCTTCTATATCTCATTTAGAGCCATTGATGGGATTTCAGCACTGGCCTAACTTGTTTATTTGCATCTTGAGGTTTCCTCTAAGATCTCTTTGTTCTCAAATGTATCTCGAATATTTCTTTGTAGTCAGCACTTAGCAGCACCACACCTTCACAAGCTTTGTAGTACAAGACCTAAAGTGAGACAATTCAGGATCTGCCCCCACAAAGACACAACAGTCTAACCAGAACCGCCACTGGTTCACTTCTGAAATGAGACAAATCTATCTTCCAGGCATGTCTTTTTCCAGAGTGACTAATATCTTAATCAAGATATTCTTAATATATCTTAATCAAGGGTTTTTTTCCTCACACACAATATAATTAGACAGCAAAAATCCACTGTTGTTAAATACTATAGAATCCATTAATTAACAAGAATCAAGGAGGTTCTATCCATGTACAGGGCAGCCAGCACACTCAAGAGAGCTGCAGTGTTAGAAAAAAAACAAACGGATTGTAAGGAAAATGGAATGTTACAAAACAGCCTTTAACCATTAGGCATTGCATAAAACCCCTCACAATTATGCAGATTATTTCACATGTTCACTGTAGGTTTTTTATGTTTTTAGTGAATTTTGAAGATTATGCTCCCAGCTGCATCACAAGTACAAAATACGACAGTTTTTATGTTCTTGTCTCCCATACAAATGCTACAGGGAGTAAAAGCTCTACTATGCATTACTGCCATTCCCAAAGGCAGTTTGCTTCTATAAAAATCAAATAATAAAAAAAAACAAACCAACAAACAAAAACAAATCACCAAAGGAAAAAAAAAAACCACACCACAAACCAACAGAACTAAGACAAGTCACACACA
This sequence comes from Chloroceryle amazona, assembly GCA_027560015.1. Taxonomy (NCBI): domain Eukaryota; kingdom Metazoa; phylum Chordata; class Aves; order Coraciiformes; family Cerylidae; genus Chloroceryle; species Chloroceryle amazona. The sequence goes on along the minus strand of JANHFX010001130.1, from coordinate 39,072 downwards.
CTGTTAAGAGCTGTACAAATTTGCAAGGCAATCAGAAACAGACCACTGTGTACCCTCCCTAGCATCCTCTTCCTCTCTGTTTTCCACGCTTCAGTCAAGGGGAAAGACTGTTGTGGGTTGTCACCCTCCCTGCAGAGCAGCAGCATTGCAGAAGATGGTTCTCTCTTGGCTTCCCACGTGACAAAAGCCTAGAAATGTTATGTGCCATATGTAGAAAAGATGCCTTTCTGCTCCTAGATTCTACATCCCTCTGCCGTGACACTAATGAGCTGTTAATTCTCACTACCACCATGTCTCTCAGATATCTGGCTGAGACACCCACACTCCCAAAACTAGACTCTGTAGTGTCCACCATTCAGAAGCAGAGCAATAGTAACTGATAAGCCCCACTTGTGAGTCACCATCTTGAGCTCTACCCACACTAAGGTACAGTATCTAACCTATATCTATCACAGCTTGTGTGCAAACAGATGTTACTGGGAAAATGAGAACTATTAGGGGAGAAAATCAGAAAATTGTTCTTCATTTAGACTCTATCTACACATGAATTTAAAATTCTGCTCAACAAAATTAGTAACTACATATAAAAACACTGCGAGAAGTCAGTATGTTAAGACTCAACAGAAAGGCTGCCTTCTTTCAGATTTGAACAGTGTCTACACACTCCCCTGGTTTTCCTGTTGTACTGTCACCTGTGTGACCTACACTAGAAAATCCTGAAAGTCACTGCCTGTACACTGTTCTCTTTTGCCAATGGAAAAATTGTCCCAGCTATGCAAGCAACTGTCGGGGACAAGTGTGGAAAAGAGAGATTTTTACAAATCTGTATTTGCATGTACATAACCGTTCCAACAAGTCAGTCTATCATATATGCCTTCTAGATCTTATCTATTTTTTCCCTTCCCCTAGAGCACTCTTCATCCTTTTCTGATTTCTTTAACAGTTACAATAATTTTTCAGGTACTCTAAATACACCAATGAAGAACCCCATCTGTGCATGTGGTAAAACGGCTTTACATATGGCAGCACTGGAGCAGTACAAGTCTTAATGTACTCTACGATGTTAATAATCTTAAAAATCTTTTTAGATTATTCCTGGGGAAATTCCAAGATGAACAGAAGCATGGCTACTGGCTGAAGGAAACCTCTATTTCCCTTCTTCCTACCCATTCCCTTTCCCTCACACTGTGCCTTCTCTCTCCTGCAGCACAGAAGCAGTACATCTATCTACTGTATTTTATTACCTACTGACAATTATATACTCTATGATGAGTCTTAATTTATCACTCTCCTGCAGCAGCAAGATTGCATCAGGCAGAAACCTTTTGACTAGCTGTGTTAGCATGACCTTTAGGGCACACTCCAGCAGGTACTGACTACCAACAAATCCTGGGGACTGTAAGACTTAATTTCAGGGTATCAGGACATGGTGATCAAATCCAGTTCTATTCCAGAAATGAGTAAAAATCCATGGGTATAACCCACCTCATTCCAAGCCCAACTTTTCCACTACAGTAAAACTGCAGGAAAATGAGAATTTTCCATGTTCTTTCTTATTATACATTCTATTCTACTTTCTGTTCTCCAAAAATTTCAACATTTATTTTTAATTCTCTCAAAAGATGGGTATGTGTAGTTCAAAATGCAAGAGTACATATCATTTACATAGCATTAACACCTGCACACAAATCCTGGGCAGAGTAAACAAGTACAGTCAGTAAGATTTTATTAAAAATGGTGCTGTTACACTGCTATATTTTGGCATTATGTCATTATTTGGATTAATGTGTGCATTTCTGGCCCTTGCTGAGTTCTCTGCACACCATAGTATGCTGGTTGGTGCAAGAGGACCATCTGGTGTCATAAATGCTAACTTTGCATTTTAAGTGACAAAGAAACATCTCTGATAATGATGTTTACTCGTCCTTCTTAAGCTCTTTTGACAGTGAAGACAATGGGAGTGCAACAGGAGTGCAACAGTCCTTGACTCACCCAGCACAAATCACAGCAAACTCATCTGCCATATAAATCCATAGATTCTCCAACATCATTTGTTTGAACAAGGCAAAGCATTTTCTCATCACAAGCAGATCACCAGCTTGCTAAATGTAGTTTCTACCACAGAGTGGCTCTCTTAGAACACTTGCGACATTTCAAACAGATGCTGGTTTAGATATCCAACAAGTGACACTGGAGTGTGATTTAGAGAACTAGTTGTTGCTACAGTCAACATTATGGATCCATTTAAGGAAGGATGGCATATTCTATGAGGCTGAGAAATCTAGAAAAAAAATATTGGACTATTTTTTTTTCCCTCAAAATACCTGACATTAACTTATAAACAGTTCAGATTTCAGCCACTCTATCCTTTGTTCCATAACTAAAATTTTACCACATTACAGACATGTGATTAAATAAAATTCAGCATCTGAGAAATACCAGACCTAGTAGCCACAACTGCCACAGAAATATGCATAAAAGCATAGTCAACATGGATTTTCAAAAAGCTTTCCATAAAATTCTTTAAACACTTAGGAAAATCAAGTCATTGTGACAGAGAAAGAAGCCTTGTATGGACAAGTAGTTGACTACGTGGTAAAAGACAGACGGTAAGAGTAAATCGTGGATTCCTGCAATGGAGGGAGGCCACTTGCAGAATCTCAAGCATCTGTAATGGGGATCTTCTGTGGCAAAGGTAGCAACATCCATGTATTCAGCACATTACAGACTAAAGATTCATGGAGCGACACTGTTGTGACTGAATGGACAGCAGAATGGCAAGTTGCATTCAACAAAATAAAAGTAACATGAGGCAACACCACCTAAGTCTGTTTTTCTCCACAATTCCTAACAGCAGCTAATTAAATTAGCACCACCCATCCTGTGCTATGAATGACTCATGGGTCCTATGGGGAAAGGAAGAGGGAAAACAAAGCAATGTAATTAAAGATTACACAAAAACACACATGAAACACAGAAGGCAAAGTAGGCAGGATTGCTTGTACATTTCCCAATCTATGATAGCTTGGTTCTCCTACCAGGTAGATCTAAAGTCTCCTGCGCACAGCTCCTGTTTCTAAAACAGGATACCTTTCCAATGGTCTGGAAGAGTTTGATATATGGATTTTCAAGCAGTGAATGCCACTCATGTCAGAATTAACGGAATGGAATATGTGAAGAATCTCACTGGCTTCCCTGGAAAGAGACAACTGCATAAGCAGTACCTTAAGCTAAACTAGCTGACCCTGTACTCAAGCAACATGGGAACTTCAAACTATATTCTACCATCTAAACCGGGCAGTCATACTTCTCTCCATCCATCTCCAGTAGATCAAAGTTACATATGACCAGAGCTACAGCTGTTATGAAACACAAAGAAATCAGATGTCAGCACAATGACACAAAGTTCCGGTGCTGATGACAAAACACATCATGTGCATCTCTGACAGTAACAACAGTACTGTGGTAAAAGTTATTCTTTATCTTCTGCACTGGATCATAACCAGAAAGTAATGGCCAATTATGTGCTGAAACATAAAACAGGCTAAAACAGGGCCAAGTTTACTAATAGATGCACCTGTCAAAAAGAAGGCAAGATTTTTTTATTTTTTTGTTTTTTTAAATCCCAGGTTCTTTCTTAGAACAGAATCTTCAAGAGAATATAAAATCCTAAAAAGGGCTGAGTAAGTATACATAGACTGCAACTTCACAAAACCTGATTGTTTTTAGGGACAGACATTTAGGGATTCTTTTTTAGTAGGAAGAGCAAAACACTAGTTTCCATCTAAGTTTCTATGCCCAACAGTGGCTAAGAGAAAGTGTACCAAGGAGAGATGAATTATACACCTACAGGAACGTGAAACATGTGGTTTAGGTTACATTGTGAAAATTTGAGTTTTAATGTCTTTTTTAAAAATGTTCACTGTTCACAGCACATGATTCAAATACCATATAAAAGTTTAATTCCTCAAATGTTATTAATTCTTAACTCCAGAACCATCTTGTAGATTAATGTTCCATAACATACTATGAAAATATGTGCAACATTTATTAAATGAAAAAAAAAGTCTCAAATGTAATGTCTTCGTCTTTTTTTAAAAACATAATAAAGGAGCATCTGATTTATTGCCTCTGCAAAAACTATTGATTTCCCCGTTTAATGTCACTATTATAAAATAGAGCCTCTCTGAAATCAGATATTCAGAGAGATTTAAAAAATGTCAGGTATTTTGTTTTTCAAGGGAGCTGGATTTTATTTCCATAGCATTTTTAGGAGAGAGATGGGAAAAGACCTCTGTCATACTTTAGGCAGAGGAACAACACTTACTTATCTAACTGCATTGCTATCACATTTTTAACATCCGTATTTGCTTTTTGCTAAAGAAAAGAAAAGAGTAGTGAGCTTTACCCACTGACAGCAGTCCATTTTCCTGAATTATCATAGTCCTGGCACTTCTCAGTTGACATGTTAAATTAACATCCTTGAAATATTTTCCTGAGTTCACACGGACAAGCATACACACAGAACCCAATGGTTCTGGCCTTCACATGTAGTTATTTCATTTAGTGTGCATTCATGCTGCAGCTGTCATTTATTTCATATTCACTAAAATATGAAGCATTTCATTTATGAAGTAGTACAGATTTCTCCCTCAGCACCAGATAATCTGCCCTCTTTTTAATTGCAACGTACCCAATTTCTGGGTTTCATTAACTTTGTGGATTGAACCAGTATGTTTGAAATCTCTTTGTGTACATTTTAGACAACTAAACTGATTTACAACTACACTGGTTTACATACCAAAACTATGTCAGGCCATGTTTTTAAAACAACTCAATGTAATCTCCAAGAGACCACTTCCTGTACCAAACTATAGCTTTCAAAAGGTGATTTCATAACCTATGCCACAGCCTGTTCAACTTCGGTATACCTGCTCATTCAGTGTCTGATGAAAGACAAAACAGTATTTTGGTATTAATTCTTACACCTGTCTGTCAGTCAACACATTTAACAATACCAAGCAAAATTTAAAACACACGTAATTCACAATAGCTACTGAAGTACTTCTGTTATCCAGGGAACAATCATCTATCTTATGCTGGTAACAGCACAGCCATTTCAGGGTGAGGTAATGAACTTTTAAAACTACATCCAGACAGAAGAGCATGTCCAGCAGATTGAAGGAGGTTCTGCTCCCCCACTACTCTGCACTGGTGAGACCTCACCTGGAGTACTATATACAGTTCTGGACTCCCCAGTTCAAGAGAGCCAGGGGTCTGCTCGAGAGAGTCCAACGGAGGGCTACAAGGATGATGAAGGGACTGGAACACATGCCTTATGAGGAAAGGCTGAGACACCTGGGGCTCTTTAGTCTGGAGAAGAGAAGATTGAGAGGGGATTTGATACATGTTTATAAACATATGAGGGCTGAGTGTCAAAAGGAAATGGACAGCCTCTTCTCACTCATGCCCTGTGATATGACAAGGGGGAATGGATGTCAGCTGGAGCACAGAATTTCCACCTTAACATGAGGAGGAACTTCTTTACTGTAAGGGTCACAGAGCACTGGAATGAGCTCCCCAGTTTGGTTGTGGAGTCTCTTTCTCCGGAGATTTTCAAGACCCACCTGGATGTGTTCCTTTGTGACCTGTGCTAGATTATATGGTCCTGCCCTGCAGGGGGGTTGAAGATCTCCAAGGTCCCTTCTAACCCCTGACATCCTGTGATCCTGTCAAATTGCAGCTCCTTCTCACTCTCCTGCCCTGAAAGAAACAAGCGGCTACTAGCAGTTAAAAGATAAGCTAACTAACCTTTGGTAATGTAATCTCTTCCTAGACAGCCTTGGGGAATAGAGAGGACTGTTTGGAGACAGACACGTACAAAAATGCAGCAGTTTTGAGAAAATCCAGTAAAAGTTTAAGGAGAACAGGTTATATTTGCTTCTTTTAAATTCTTCATAAATTTCTGGAAGAGGCCAGGAGGAAAAAGAAACTAACAACACTGAATACCTGAATGTCCACTGTCCACCTGAAAACTAAGAGCAGAGAAGGACCAGACAGTATCCCAGTACCACTGTCCACTTGAAAACTAAGAGCAGAGAAGGACCACACAGTATCCCAGTATCCAAACCACACTCCTGTAAGGAAGAGGGCAACTATGAGCAACTGTTTCTCGTATAGGAAACCAGTGGTTTATAATCACTCTCCCAATCTTAGGAGGAATTTTTCAGTAATTTTACATGAAACCACACACACTGTGAGTGGCAATCTCTTCTGAATTTTAACAAGCAAAAGACTGCTTTGCTTTGCAACCATAGTGTGTTACGCCATCAGTCAACATCCATGGGGCATCACAGCATGTAATCTTCAACGAATAGCTCTGTAGAATATGGTTTCTGTGACCAGTCAGGCAGCACACACAGTGAGCAGCAATAAAACTGAAGCAAACAGTAATTTAACAATACATGGTATGAAACAATCATATTAGCAATGCACAGTCATTATCCAAAATAATGACTGGAGCTCAGGCAGAAAAAATGGATCATGTTCAGCTGAGTAATTTTGCTTACCAAAAGTATCACCACTGCTTCTGGTACTAATTTTCCAAACAAAATGCAATTATGCCATAGCTAAATGTTGAAAATATTCACCAGAGTATTCAATGCATTAACCTGTATGCTATTAATTTTATTCAAATATTACTACAAAAAAGACCCTGAGACATGAATTACACTAAGTTACTTTAGCCATCAGGAGACTTGATCAAATGCCAGAAATTGAGAATTGGCAGTTTGAGAGTATCATGATGCCCAAGCCCCACATTCAGGGCATGGAGTAGGAAAAATAATTCCCAGCATACTGGAAATTGAAACAAGCAACATACCTTGGTCAGAAAAAAGACCTCTTAATCTCGGACCTACCAGTCAAGTTGACTCCAGTCATGTGAACCAGAGACTAGGGCAAGCATCTAAGAACATAGAGATCTCAGTCCACCATTCTCCATAGTTCACAAAATCACAGAATGCTAGGGTTGGAAGGGACCTCAAAAGATCACCTAGTCCAACCCCCCTGCCAGAGCAGGATGACCTAGAGTAGATCACACAGGAACACATCCAGGCAGGTTTTGAAAGTCTCCAGAGAAGGAGATTGTACAACTGTTACAATGCTCTGTCACCCTCACAGTGAAAAAGTTTTCCCTAATGTTTTTGTGGAACCTCCTATATTCCAGTTTACATCCATTGCCCCTTGTCCTATCACTGGACACCACTGATAAGAGCCTGGCTCCATCCTCCTGACATTCACCCTTTATTTATAAACGTTAATGAGGTCATCCCTCAGTCTCCTCTTCTCTAAGCTAGAGAGACCCAGCTCCTTCAGCCTTTCCTCATAAGGGAGATGTTCCACTCCCTCTGTCATCTCTGTGGTTCTGCACCGAACTCTTTCAAGCTCAGGACAAGAAGGACAGTTTTCTGTCCTTCTTGCACTGAGGGGCACAGAACTGGACACGGTATTCCAGACATGGCCTCACCAGGGCAGAGTAGAGGGGTAGGAGGACCTCTCTTGACCTACTGACCACAACCCTTCTAATACACCCCAGGATGCCATTGCCCTTCTTGGCCACAAAGGCACATTGCTGGCTCGTGGTCATCCTGCTGTCCACCAGAACTCCCAGGTCCCTTTCCCCTACACTGCTCTCCAATATATCAGTTCCCAACTTGTACTGGCAGCTGGGGTTGTTTTTTCCCAGGT
>JANHFX010001130.1:12348-22802 GCA_027560015.1 Chloroceryle amazona | reverse complement strand
ATTAAAAAGTAAATTGTCGGGGGGGGGGGTGGTAACGAACAAACAAAACAAACACATTAAAAATATTTCTTAAAAAAACACACAAATAAACAAAAGACAAAGGCAAAAGCATCTGAAACACAAACCTTAATGTCAATAATCGAAAGTCTTTTAAAGTCTTACTCTAGAGGGTCATTTCACTTTCTGTTATCATTCTGGTACCTTCTGCCTATATAGGTTCAACAAATACCACCTTGTTTTCCACATACAGACAAGCAGTTCACGTGCCACAGAACTTGCACAGTTTCCACACACACTGCTGTGTTTGATACATCCCCTATCTGCCTGTAGTCTGCTTCTCACAGCAAAGACTATGCAAGAATCAAAAAGAGAATCAACCTCTGTCAGGCCTCTAGGTGTGACCCTAAACAGAGGGGTTATTACTTAAAATATATAATCCATAGAAATACACTGGAATGTCTTCCATGTAATTCAAAATGAGAACAAAATGATGTAAGCAGATCTTCAAGAGAACACTAACACAACATAGGCCTGGCTAAGAAAAAATATCTCCCATCTTTTGGACATGAATGTCATTTTAGAATCAGGTAACATATAATCATCTTCCAGTAAGTGTATATGGTCTGACTACACTACAATGTGAACAGTGGTTAAAAAAGGCATTATTAAAGTAATTTTAGGGAAAAGGATTCTAGTATACAATTTATCTCAGAATGTTTCATCTGCACACACACCTTTCCTCCACCACCATTCACCCCAATGAAACAGAGATGTTAAATACACTCTGTGCTAAAATTGGAGGAAATTATTAAAGCTACACTAAGGAAAAAGTCTGAGGCATAAGGAAAGTGAGTTGTACAGAACAAAAAGTATTATTTTTGAACAGAGAAGGCCAGGATAAAGCAGAATGGCATCACAGGTGAATAAAAGAAATGTTTAAGAGAACACTGGACAGGATGGGTGTGTAGGAAATGGATAAAATGATTAGTAATTGAACTGTGGGATGAGAGAGAAAAGATAGTGAAGAAACATTAGAAAATAATGAGAATTCCGTAAGCAGATGAACCAAGAAAACTTAAATGAAGAACCACACCAGATAGCTGATGTTCAGGAGTTTTCTGGGGCCAAGGAGGAAGATACCCAAACCAGGAAACCAATACACTGCCACAGACTGGCCAGAGATAAAAGAGTATTTGGCTTCAACCTTGTGATAGCTGGAACGGCTACAAATTAAATCACCTCTGTGCAATTTTGCAGCCATGTCTATTTATCTCAAACAGGACACAGAGATGTCATTTGACTTGGACTGAGGAAGTCCCTTGCACTGCACTTGTTGTTTCTCTTAAACAAGAAGCAAACATACTGAGAGCACACAGGAATACTGCTCCCCAAAGAGCAAGAAGATAAAACAAAAAGGGTAGGTCATGTTTTGTCTTGAGATGCAGTATTTGTTCCAGTGCAGCTTGCCCTGATCCTGCTCTGGCAGGGGGGGTGGACTTAATGACCTCCAGAGGTCTATCATTCTATGGTTTAATAAAATAGCTGCCTAATAAATAATTTGTGTTCATGAGTTCTTAAAGAGGATGTGAAACGGGTTCAGTGAAACACGGTGGGTCTATCACTTTAACTGATAATATTAAATACAAACAGGAAATTAAAGTTGCAGATCTGGAAAGCCTTTGAACAAGGCATGACATACAAAAGGTTTGCCTACCTTCACACAGGCAATAGATAATACCATAGAGTTTTAAAGTCTTGGTTACAAGTTATCATGTGATAAGTCTAAGTAACCTCTGCTTTCCAGGACACAACAACTTTGACGTCACTTCTCACAACCACTTCACATTTTCTCTAAGTCTATTGTCAGGAATTGCATTTCATTAATACATGTAATTACTCAAAGTTACCTTTTGAAATAGAAGTATGTTTATTTATATACATTTATACCAGTGGAATCATTGTACAGAGTTACAGTATCTATTAAACATTTTTTGTTTTCTACTCTTCAACAACATAATAACTAATAACACAAACCTGTTAAAAATTCAATGCAGTTTGGTACTGTGTAAATCTTTGCCAATGAAAATGAAGTGGCACTCTTCAAAATTCTTCATATTACAGAACATAAATAAGTTTAAGATTTCTGTGAAATATAATCAAACAGATGAAAGTACAAACATTGCAGTAGAAGGCTGATCTAAAAAGAGGTATTAAAAAGGATCTAAAGAATGCTGTAGAACAGCCTTCACAAAAGCATTTGTCGCATTACTTACACATGGACACAATCTCAAAGCATTGCATTTTAAAGACAGCAGGCTATAATTATAAAGAAACTATAGCAATAATAAATTCAACAGACAACCTTCAAAACTCACTTCAACACCTGAGCAAACTTTATGGTGAGGAGAAATATTAAAAGCACCATGGACAGACACATACTAATGGAGAGAACTAGGAGAGTTTTTTCAAAAAAAAAAAAGCTAACTAATAACATACAAAATTTTGTAGCATTTGATGCACTTGCTTTAATTTCTTTTATCTACTCTCCATTTGTATAACCTCTTCCATCAAAAGATACCTATTCTTGAATGAACACAAGATGTCTTTAGAAAACAGAATTGACTGCAGTAATCATAATAGTAACATATTGCTGATGCCCTCAGGATCCAGAGCAAGTATGTTCACAGGGAAAAGCAATCTTTTATCAGTCCAAAGAAAACAGACATGCTTTTGAGCTCACAGTATCAAAACAAGTCTAAAACCTGATGAAAAACTAATTCCATGTTACTTCTGCTGTAACATCACATCTTGTGAAAAAGGTAATTATCCAGACAGGAATACAAATTCTAATACATTGTGTCTGTCCAGGTGCTGTTAAATACATATATAAACCAAGCAGAAACAATCTACAATTTGTTACTCAGAAGCAACACCACTCTTGAGAAGAATGTAACAGAACAATAAATACAACTAAAACCAGCTATGAATGGTATATATTACTGATACTTCCTACTTCCACTTACAAATCACCTGTTAGATTTTTATTTATGCAGCCATACAAAAGAGAGGATGTGATTGCACATACGCACACACAGAGCAGTGCACGCAACTTTTAGCATAACCACAGGGCAATCACCACAATTTAGAATTGTCCAGCCAGACTCCAAGAATCCTTGTAAATTAGATTGCTTTTCTGCAAACCTCATGGCTATGTACCCTTCCAACCTCTGGACTATGGAATGTGAAAGGGAAAAAAAAAAAATCACTTTCTTATGGCTAGTTCATTCATTTTCTAGTGGCTAAAGAGCCATTTCTAGTCTTTATGCTCACTCAATAACTCAAATGATACAGATAACTGCTGGATTTGTACACTTGCCACTTAGTAATTCAACATGCTCCACTGCTATCTTTTTGAGTCTACAGTCACAGGGCAGCTCAAATGTCAAGCATGTGATATCTCTCATAGGAGTTTTTCAGGGCTTCAAATACCTTTGCTTTGCAATGGACTTGCAATCTAGATTTTAAATCTATTACTCATTTAAAAGATGTTTTTAATTTTATTTTTTATAATTAAAGAGGCTACTCTGTATACTGTAAGAAGGATGTTCAGCAGAGGCCATCAGGAAAATCCCATGCTCATACAATCACCTCCTGCATCATTTGAGCCTACAGGAGTAGTTTATCTTTGATGCAGACCAGCCACTGAAGGCAAAACATGACATTTTGCCAGCACATTACACAACTATTTTCTGGAAAGACAGCAACACTGAAGATTGGGAACCCTGACTTACAAAGACAAGAGGCGGAATAGTGTTTATGTACAGGATAACTAACCACATAGCTTTGATAAAAACAAACTGAACAGCAACTTGTCTGAACAAGTTATTATATATTTTGGGCTTTTTTCCTACTCAGATCTAAAATTAACAGTCTGTGGAACAAGACTGTTATTTTCTAGAGCATGAAGAGGCCATGGACAGCAGAGACTAGTCAAAAGGAATACAATCTGAGTTCATAATGTCCCTAGTTCAGGATAAAGCTCTATTGCATCCTACAAGTTTGTCAAACAAACATTTCATTCTGACAAAAATTAACAGGCTACATTTTCAAACCATACTTTTCCCAGTGAAATCAATTACTAGTAGTTAGAAGTTGTCAAAGGGCTGTAAATACAGTGTGTATCAGTTGATAATTCAGCATTAGATGCTGAACTCTTTGAGCAGATAACATGAGCAATGGCCAGGAGAGGCTGCTCAGCAGTTCGAGTACAGTTTGCTTTAACCAATGAACTCTATGTAGAGAATTCTATTCTGACCCTCACTCTTGGCCCAGCCTTGATGACTTCCCACTTCACCTGTGTTTACTTAACCCATTTGGGAAGAAAAAAAGGAAAAAAAAAGTCACAATTCTTTCTTTATTCCAGAAAAATACAAGTGAAAGTCTCATAGTTTCTAGCAAAAAAAAATAAAAAATACTGTATATCTAGCACTCACATGTACAAACAATACACACATCAGAACATTCTGCCTCTGTCTCCTGTTGGTGGCAACACATACCGCAACCAGATTGGTTCAAGCAGCTTGACTACAGATTTGCAACAATGAAATGGACATGCTCACATCAAACACAAGTTACTGCCAAGACTTCGGTGATACCCAGTACCTCTCATTTAAGGCTGGAAGTTGAAAACATTTATACCTTTCCTTTCCAACAGTCTACCCACAGAATACCAACAGTGACCATGAATGGAATTGTCCACTTTTCCCAAAGGGTAGCACATAAAAGGATTTTTTCCTGCTGCCCTTTTGTGCCTGTTATTCTGCTCATGTCAAGGACACAGCATGGGAAAGGGAGGAGTAGACAGGATATGCTATATGAGCTCTGTTATTACTTTAACTTTGCATTTTCCAATGGGAAACCACACTGGGGAGGGGAAGAGTCTCACAGGAAGCTTTCCATACTGTAAGTCAGAGGCTTGGTTCTGAACCTTTCGAAACATGCTCCCATGATTACCTCCTATTCATGCCTGCCTCCAGTTACTGCCTCAGTTGGTTTCTCCTCTCTGAAGAGCTTCCTATTCACTTTATGAATAATGTTATTTCTGTTTTGTTCTAACATCAGGCAAATTCCTTAGCACACCAGCTGCTTCCAGTCAGAACTTTTCAAGACATTAATTTATCATTATAAACAAAGACAAATATAAGTTAATCCAAAGTAAACCAGAGAACTAAAAGCACATTTGGATCATTTACTATACTTTCCATATATAAACTTTAATATGCACAGCTGTACAAATGCATCATTTATTTCCACATCTCACTATGCAACTTCAAGCCAAGAGGCTACTAATACCAAAACATCCATTACTCATTATTTTCAGGAAGATGCCAATATTGATGCAATGCTGCTAGTGTGTGTATCACTTGCCATATGCAGCATCTAAGAAGCAGAAAGCTCTACAGAGGGCTTTTTATTACCCTTATTGCTTTGCTTTTAAATGCGTGTTTTCTAATTGTTTATCTGTTGATGCCATATTCTGCAACCAAATAAAACTGTTACTTTCTCATTTCCTGAGAAGGGAAAATGTTCTTTTCCAGTACTTCTCTTTCTAATGTATACCAGCAAAGAACCATACTTCCACTACGTCTCCGTATTTTTACTCTATGGTACTCACCTCTGCAGAGGTTTCTGACATTTTGTTATGCAAAACAACTAATAGAAAAACCACGGTCTGCTTATTCCTAGCATCACATTTAAGGTGCAGGGACAGGTAAGAAAACCTTATTACACATGTTCAAAAAAGCAAACAGTATGCAAAGAGCTGAAAAGTAGAAGAAAAAAAAAAGTCTCAAAGCCTAGTACAGAGTATAAGAGAACATTCCAGAGAAGATGTGTAGACATACAATCAAACACGCTGTTTCTGAGACAGAATTCTGAATATCTGTAAAGGTGGCAAACATCCTGTCATAAAACTGACTTACAAGACTACAAATTTTGGACTATTTTTCCTCTGAATTCCATGTAGGTTGATCTCGCCATTATCATTTTGGGGGGATTTTTACCTAGTTAAGAAAATTAAATCAGAAATAGAAAGGAAGTTAATGATAATATATATAATATTATAATAAACTTTGCTACAAGCTGTCATAGGCTTACATTTTCCACAGTCATGCAGGTTCAAGAAGTAATTTATCTGCCTATTCCCACACTTTCAACTGACACCTCTAACTCAAATACTAATATATGGTGGAAGAAGCAGAGACACATGTCTGAAAAGACTGTTACTTCTGCCAGAAGGTACTATCTGTGTAAAACACACAGAGGAAATGGAGTTTTATTTTGGTTCATTGTCTGATTAGTTTTTTAATCCCAGGAGTTTTCATTCTAGGATACACATCATTCAGCTTCACATTCTTAAAAGTATCTCTACAGTTTTTGTATTAACCACCTCTACTTTTCTGGTCCCCCCTCCAGTCATATACACAAAATTCTAAGTAATCCCATCTGGTTTAATCCCCCCACATGGATATCACATCTCTTTCTGCACTTTTCAAAGATCTATATTCAGGACAACAAAGCTTTATCCTCTTGGCCGTGGTAGCTGAAGGTGGTACAGGCTCTTTTGCCATGGATAACCATATAAACCCTTTCTCCATCTCATAATCTGTACAGGCATGAAAAACAGGAAGCCTGTTTAATGGAGTAGTACAGATGAAGTAATGGGTGCTCAAGAGTGTTACTGATAAGCAGCTTGATAACAGACTAACAATTGAGACGCCTGTAGTTCAAAGGACTAAACGCCTTTGCAAGGTACTTGCAGCACTGTATGAGGACATGCAGAACAGGAAGTGTCCAAGAAACAACAGTACAAACTGAACACATGGTGCTGGTATAGGACTGGCAATTGAGAGACTTCTCAGCTTTTCAATAAAAATCAATTAACAACAACAACAAAAATCTATTATATTTGCAAAACAGCACACAGTAGAAAGAACATGATACATATTCTTGACATAAGGAATTCATTAAACAGGAAATATGAATTGGAATTTTGTGTTTTGCTTCCTGACATCAGCAGGGAGCAGCATACTAACTAACATTACTAACTGCCAGACTTGCATACCCGAGCAACAAATCCAGTGACTGAGTTACATGAGTGTGAGCAGGACATTCTCTAGAAGGAGGAACTATCACACTGCATTTCCACATCGCTCTCACTTCACCAGGCCTCTCACTTCGCTCTGATACCAAACCCACCAAGCCCATTCAAACCCATTCTCCAGCCAGGCCACCCGAAACTCATTTCTATACAGGCACCTAGCATTTCCAGAGGGAACTATTTTAGCCTTCAAATGCACCTTACATGGGACGCCTGTCCTCCCTGTAGACTGTGGGCACAACAGTGTGGCTCTGGAAGCTCTGAAGCCTACTCACCATCCTCCTGACTTTCCTCCCTTAAGTACCAGCAGTCAATGAAATTAGTTCCTCTCAGCATTTTTATAAATGAAGCTAGGTGGGGTTTTTTTTGTAACTTAAGACATTTGATGAAATTAAATACTATGCCACCCAAAAGTTCACAATGAGATAATAGTTATCCACCTACCACTGTAACTGCAGCTACCACAACTTAGCAGTGCACTGAAATATTCACACCACACTTACCTATTTTAAACTAAAACATGAACAATTGTATCAGAAGGTGTATTTTCCTATGTGTTACACCTGCTTGTATCCAATACACACACATTTCTACTTGGACAAGCTATCAAATTAATTTGAACAGCATACTACAGCCTTCTGAAGAGTTGGCAGGTGCCATACCAGAGTTTGCATACCTTGCAGACATTAAAAGCTCACACTGTAACTCTCTCTGATAAGCATAAGATAAGCATAAACTTATCACATAGGAATTTGGAGAGCAAGTGTCTTCCTAAGGAGCTTAAATACCACAGGAAAGCATGTCTTTGACTTTGCAAGTAGCTGTTTCCTCCATCAGGACTTTTTCCATATTGCCCAAATCTGTTATTTTCTATCATTTAGAAAATTAGATGTTAAAAACAAAATGAAGGCAAACGTCATGGTAAAAAAAAGAAAAAGTCAAGTACACATTAAACTGTATCTCAAACCAAATTTTAAGAATAAAAACAAATGTTAAGTTTTGTGATTCTGTCCTTAAGTAAGACTTACTGGCCATACATAGTCCTCATCAGCGCTCAAAGTCACCTACACTTTTGATTGTACAGACTAATAAAATGGGTAGTTGTATGTGTGAGGCTTCCTCCTGAAAAGAATTAACAGTAGGAGCAACAGAGTTGAAGCATGAGTTGTGCAACTATGTCTTAAACATTGCCTAAGCTCCTACAAAACACCCCGTTCATTTAACTGTACTCATCATTAACGAATAACTGAGAGCAGAAACAAACAAACAAAAATCACATGCATATTTGGGATATATGTTTGAAGTAAACCTCTTATTTTTTTCACCTAACTTAATATAGGTTTGGGAACTTTTAACTTAACAGCATTTGGAAAATATTAAGGCACTCCAGACAAAGTTTACAATATGTGCATTTAGCTAACATGTTTTAATATCTGACATTACTAAAACACTATGGAAATTTAAAAGCAGATGTATATAAACCCATCAACAATTACATTAGGCTGGAATTTTCTGCAAATGATACAGATGAAATCTAAATATTCTTACACCTTAAGAGGTTGGCTGAATTTTTCTTTACATTTTTAATTAAAGTGGAGAATAAGATTTCTGTCCTGGAATTAGCAAATATTTGACAGGCTAAAACCATGCTGCAGTCTATGTAAACTAATAAGACAAATCCCTTTTGCTAATTGCCGTACTTAATCATGATCCAAAAAAACTAACTTCTTTTTGCTCAAATGGCATTAACACTAACAAGAATTAGTTAGTTAGAACATTGCCTTACCGTGTAAATGCCAATTCTACAAACGGCAAATGAGAGCTGGATACACTGAGACATAGTCTAAAGAAATTAAAATAAAGATATTACCAAGAAAGCTATTTATTAAGAATTATTTCTTTTCTCTCCCCTCTCCCCTGATAAAAACACCTGATGGTATATTAGTTTATATTTCTCCTGTAAGGCTGTATCAAACAAGGTATGAAAAATGCCATATAAATTCAGATTATGCTGAAATTTACTACCTTTCATATAGAAGCAGATACCAACATCATTACACTTACTAAATCAGTATTTCATTATGAGCCTCAAATTACTTAATGGTCTCTAAAATGCCTGTACACAACATTAACATTTTGCATGCAAGCTTTCAATCCCATTTATTTTCATCTACTCTGGTTTAAAAACAACCTTTAAGAGACATTTTAGTAGAATAATGTGCTTTTTAGCTTTTTAGTGGACTGTAAAGAGCTTTCATGTTTAAATATTATAGTGCTTCTCTCCTTGTATCATCATTCAAATTTTCTTCCTCTGTATACCAAAATAATGCATATAATTTAACATTTGCACATTTCTGAAGTCATACTCCTTCAGTCTTCTGAGATTTCCATGTTCAAAATAGAACTGTCTACTGTCTTGAATATTTTATTTAACCTGCTCTTACAGCTATGAATAATCATATTAAAAGTTTTTACCCTCAGCTTGGTCAACTTCCAATATGCTGTGATGTCACAATTCTATATCTTCTGCAGTCACCAGAGAGTTTGAGGATGGACTATGAATTTCTGATGAAACAGATGAAAAACACCTTCTTCAAACAGCATAAAGAAACCAGAAAATAAATGCAACTCCCCAACACCAAAATAAAAGCTCCTGTAGGTTTGCTATTTTTAATATACAATCAAGTAAAATAATCCAGGTTTACAATGATTTATTCAGAAGAGTAATTGAGGACTTAATTTAAATAAGGTATTTGAGAAGCAACTGTATGCAAAAATTAAACCAATCAGGTGGAACACTTTCACTCTAACAAGTTCACACATCACCTCCATGTATTTTAAGATGAAGGTGAAGTGCAGGATGATACAGACTTCAAACAGCATCAGTGAAAACATTTTTTTCAGCTTCTTCTTTCTAATCTCCTCACCAAAAAATACCTCTGTAATTAAATTATTCATTTAATTATAATTGTGATTAGAAAAAAAGCTCTTAAGCATTATGAGTAATAACAAAAAAATGTGTAGCAACACCTTTCTCTTGCTGTAACTGTTAAATATAAATTTTAGACAAACTGTAATTCACTGGACTGTCTACAAGTCAAAAGTGCACACAAGAACATGAAAGCAAACCTCAACAGCATGGTTGATTTTCTCTTCTTACTGGAAGCAATCTAGTAAGCTAATACTAACAAGGAAATTATCTTCATACTAACATCTAAATTTCCAGGGTATTTATTTCTTTTCCTCTATTTTTTTCTTTCCCTTTTTTTTGTGTGGCTTTGTTTGGGTTGGGGGG
>JANHFX010001128.1:0-24563 GCA_027560015.1 Chloroceryle amazona | reverse complement strand
CGCCGCAGACGCAGGTAGGGAGCCGTCCCGCCGGGCGGCGGGGCTGGGGGGCGTCGCTCGCACGCTGTACAGCCCGGACGGCGGGCGGCTCGGCCCCGCGTCCCGAGAGCTGCCTAGCCCCCCCCAGGTGCGCAGCGCTTTGGTGACACTGCTGCAGCTGTCCCTAATGAAAAACGGCTCGATCTCAGGGAGAGATGCACTAAAGCCGCCCTCTCTGTAGAGTTCGAATCCACTGTACTCCTACAACCTGCAAAACAGAAGGGTATCGGGATGCATAACACCTTTGTGCTCCATTTCCAGAAAACAGGAGTGGCTGTGTCCTTTCTTCATCATCGGAGTTTCCTGAAGGATTTTTTACACCGCAGGAGAGAAAGGATGGAGGAATCGTTATCTATTTCATAATTATACTTTACATGTTTTTGGCCGTGTCCATTGTGTGCGATGATTACTTCCTACCTTCTCTGGAGATCATCAGTGAATGTAAGTGAACATCCTGATCTTTTTCCTGTAAAACTAAGCAGTTTGATGTAGAACATTCTCTTTAAAAAAAAGCTTCAGAGTGCTCTGGAGACAAAACTAAAGAAATTTCAGAGCCTCCTGCTTATCAGTACAGTATTTCACTTGATACCAACATTATAATTGAAAAAGCACACTCTGATTACACTCTGCACAGGCATTCAGTTAAAATGCTGTCCTTGGGCCTGGAGGAAAATTTTAAAACTTCTTCAGTATTAACTGAAGTGACAAGATAACTTTGGTGTCCAGGTTACTAGTAAAACAAAAAAGTGGGGGAAAGACAAAATCCAAACCAAAACCCCAAAACTCTCTCTCTATCAACACATGGGAATTAAGTACCTTGCTCAAGTTCCTGTATTTCTCTCAAAGCAGTGAACAAGCATTAGGACGAGCTACTGTTCACATATTAAATATATGACACAGGAGAGAAAGGAATACTGTGGTTACAACTGTTCTAAGAAATCCAATTAACCTGTAATAATTCCCCTGTCTTCAGTAGACCACTGAACTGAAGAGATGGTCTCATCTTAAAGTTCAGCTTTTAATTGCTAAGAATTAAGATCCCCAGGGAAATTCATCCCTGAACACTGGAAAACATCTCTGGACCAGAACACTTACAGAAAATGTAAGCTTAAACATCACTGTAGAGCTAATTATTTTTATTGATGATAAATAAGCACTTGTCAGACTTTTTCCATAGTTAGCCATACGTCCCTGTTCTTAGTGTGCAGAACTTGATCTACAGAGTGAGTTACATTTCAGAAACAGTCAACTTAGCAGAACAGAAATCTCATTTCATTCAAGCAAAACACAGGCTCTTACACTGTCCATATGAAATGAAAATTTGATTTTAGGATCACAGCAGTAGTTTGAATTTTAACTAGTATTTCTGATATGTGAAGACACAGTAACATGTATTTCCCTGGAAGATAGACAGACTTGGCATGGATCACATAGAAATATGCTGCTGTATTATCAGTACTACTTTTCTGCTATTTAAACTAACTTCTGTAATAAAGGTAGAAACAAATTAGCCCAATAAACGGGGCTATGTTCTCAATAAATTATTTTACCAATTTCAAACAAACGCATTAACTGTATTAAAGTAAGCAAAGTTCATTCTATTAAACTGTAGTAGCTTCTACCATTATATATTAATGCAAGGAAAGGCTACCAACTACTGAAGTTTTGGGCTTTTTTTTAAAGCAATTCTTTTGCTCTACCCTCAGGCCTTGGCCTCTCTCAAGATGTTGCTGGAGCGACTTTTATGGCTGCTGGAAGCTCTGCTCCTGAGCTTGTCACCGCTTTTCTAGGTAAGAGACCTATGTTTTGACTCCTCAGAACCTAGAATTCTGTTACTTGCATGCCAAACTGAAATGTACCAGAGAGCCATTTTCCTTACAGGAGTCTTCGTGACAAAGGGAGATATCGGCGTCAGTACCATCCTTGGATCAGCAATCTATAATCTGCTTGGTATTTCTGCAGCTTGTGGGCTGTTTTCCAGCATGGTATGTATCAACCTTGATAGCTCTGCTCCTAAGAGCCAAATGGTTATCCTTTCTGATTTGCCAACAAAAGCCAAGAGAGACTTACTATGACAACTGCCAAGTTTATTATTTAGTAGCAAAACCAGCATGTAATCAGTTTTAAGATAACTTGCTAGGAAAGTTTTTAAAAACACTAACTTGTTAAATATCATACTTAAGTCATTCCTAAGAATCTTAAATTTTTACATAATATATAAACAACATATTGATGCAGCATTTACAGCACTTAGTGAAAGTATTACAGACAAGTTTAAGAAAAGTAAATCAATCTGTGATCTGCAGGTTTCGAGGCTATCCTGTTGGCCGCTGTTTAGAGACTGTCTGGCATATACAATTAGTGTAGCAGCTGTCCTTGCGATGATATCTGACAACAGAATTTACTGGTAAGAACACAAGTAGTGTTTAATTCACGTTGACTGGAGAATAGGGAGACAGTGTTTTAAAAAACAAACAAAACCCCAAACTTCACGTAGCCTGAACTACTATTCATTAACAGAAATAAACAACCTGTTGGCTTTAAAAAAACGAGAGTCATAATGCTTGTAAAGATTATTACCTAAACATTCAAACCCTTAATATTTATCAAGTTTGATCTGCATAGGTTTGTCTCTACAGACTTCACAATTTCTACCATAACTGTTTTGACATAGCAGTTAGTCTTCATAGTTTACTCCTTTCGAGCCTTTCCTTTGATAGCATCACTGTTAGGAAAAATATTTGTCTGCCAGAAGCAGATCACGAGTTTCTGATGTTTTAACTCTCTTCCATGAACACTGAAACTCCTGCTGCCTCCCTAAGTCAGTCAGGTCCAGCATTAAGCCTCTGAAGTTTCTAACTCAAAATAGCACATGCTATCCCTCTCTAACCATCACACAGACTCAATTTTGTAAACATCAGTAAGATGTTTAGCAGTAAGATCCCCTGGAAAAGATGCAGCTACACAATATACAAACAAAATTCTGCAGGGGAGGGGAATTAATCAAACTGCTGAAAGACAGGGGGATATGAACTTCCACACCGGCCCTACAACTGAAAACAGATGTTTGTGTGCATTGTCCTTTTGTTACTCATGCAAATTTTCTCTCTCTTACACTAGCTATTTTAACAAGTTAAAGAGTTGGGGGGGTTATTTTTTTTTATTACATGTTCTGTAATATCTATTTCATTCTAGGTATGAAAGTGCATCCTTATTATTGATATATGGGTGTTATATTCTGGTGCTATGTTTTGACATCAAAATCAACCAATACCTCATGAAAAAGTTCAGTCCCTGCTGTACATGTTTTACAAAAGCTATGGAAGAGAATGCTGAGCAGCAGCCACTAGTTGGATGGAGAGAAGAGAGTGGACCTCTAATTCGTCAACAGTCAAGAACGGACAGCGGAATTTTTCAAGATGAGCTGGACTACTCTCAACTTTCAACAAGCTTGCATGGGCTTGATGCAGTCTCTGAAGGTATAAGTATTATTACAGTTGTCTCTAGCACTGTGCATACCTGTCTGAATTAGTTCTAATGACTAGATTTTTGAGACAGTATTAAGATTTTGTTTACAGAAGAACTTCAGCATAGTATTTAACTAAACCACTGTTCTTCCCTGGAATATAAGCAGAATCAGAGTGGTGGTATTTATATGAAGTTAGTTGCTAGAGGAATGCTAGGATAGTTGCTCATTTACGTCAGAACAGCAGACTTCCATTGGTCTTTGCTGTGCACATTTGAAACTTCCCAGCACCACTGCTTGTAAAATGCATCATCAGATGAAAGACACACTGGTACTGTACCAATAGATACTGGGTTTTATGACAATGGCAGGTTCAAAGCCCAAAATATGCATGATATTAGAAGGAATAGCTATGATGTGGCCACAGATTATCAGCCTCCTCTTCACTCAGGCAAAAAAAAACAGCAGTTGGTGCTTATGCTTGGTAGATGTTTTGTCTAAACATTTATAGTAAAGTTCATTTTTCATCCACCTTAGTTCTTTCCTAGTCACGTGCTAATAAAGAACACTTGATTCCAGAGTTTTGTCCAGTGTGATGTAGGTACTGCATAAGACTACGGCTAGAACTTGAGGAAGTACTTCTCTTACTTTTCTCTGGTACTCTCACACGTAGAGGCCAGTACTATCTCTGCATGCTATGGATTCATACTTAATGCAATTATTTAAAATAGTTATTTTTTCTTCGACAGATCATCCAAGTGTCTTCACCATGCCTGAAGCAGATATGAAAAGAATTCTGTGGGTGTTATCCCTTCCTATTATTACTCTACTCTATCTGACCATACCAGATTGCAGACGACAGTTTTGGAGGAACTGGTTCATGGTA
The DNA here is from genome assembly GCA_027560015.1 of Chloroceryle amazona. Classification (NCBI taxonomy): domain Eukaryota; kingdom Metazoa; phylum Chordata; class Aves; order Coraciiformes; family Cerylidae; genus Chloroceryle; species Chloroceryle amazona. The sequence goes on along the minus strand of JANHFX010001128.1, from coordinate 20,172 downwards.
ACATTTTTAGTTTCAGCAGCATGGATTTCTGCAATGACTTATGTTCTTGTATGGATGGTAACAATAGCAGGTAAGGTACCTGAAGTGCTGCTATATAGAATTAGCCAATCGGGAATCACTGAAAAAAATGTTTTCTCCCTGTGAAGTTTTTCTTTCCACAAATAACAGTCTGTATAGCAACACATACTGTTTGCTGTAAAACCCACAACAAACAAAACCAACAGAAACTTGTATTTGACTGCTTAGTTTGCCACCTTCTTCCATACAATGAAAACCACTTCAGAATTTAGCTGCTTCAGACTGCTTGCCATTACATGAATGAGAATTTGTTTACATAGCTACAAAAAACCAGCCTATCTTTTTAAAAAGAGACAGTTGCATTAAACTTTACAAAGTGAAATAATTAGGTACACAGCAATAAACTTGGTAAGCTGAAGTCTAACAAAACCAGAATCCACCAAGACCAGAATTAAAGGTTCAGGATTCTGTAAAATATTCATTTTTTTCTATACTTGTATTTTTTCCTGAACACTATAAGAGATTTGGCATTAAATTAACTGCCAAAAAGAACCTCCCAGATTTTTGTACTATTTCAAATATAGCGTCATGCATTTATTAAACATTCTTGGTGGGCATATGTGCGTACCTCTTACAAATCTGTATCATAAAGTAAAGCAAGAAAAGAACTGCACTGAGGCGAGAGAAAGGGTATTAACTTCTCTGCAAAAACATTATTTAATATCTTAAGATATTTTTAAGAGAATGGTCTCCTTATTTCACTGTTTCTCCAGTCACCTTAGGAAAAATCCAGGTTTTAATTTTAAGAAAAAGAAGAAAACACATCTCTAAACAAGAAAGAAATGTTAGAAAGTTTGCCATTTCCACCTTATAGCTCACTGATCCTACTTAAGTATTCTGCTAGTTCAGTATCCCAAACTTGGTTTCATCTTAAGTTCAATAAATAACTCCTTGTTTAGTGCAGAAACAGACCTACACATTTGGTAAACCTTTGAGAAATTACTAGCAGATCACTGGATACAACACCCACCAGATTCACTCCTTGCTCAAATACTTTTCCACTTGTTTCTAAAGAGCAAGTGTTTACTGTGTGAATGCTAGAAGCCTTTGAAACAGGATTCAAATTAAAGTTACAGCTGTTCTACTAGACAAAGCACTAATTCATATGAAAGCAGATACTCTGGAGATTCAGTGTATTAGTGTTAGTCCACTTTGAAGAGTCATCACAAGCAGTACTGGGGTCCTTTGCCCACTACTTCCAGGTCAAATGTGTTCTATTTCCATGTCAAAACACTAAAAATTACACACACATTATATTCGAGTCTTTTCGAACTATTTCGGTTCTTTCATGAAGGGCGACTCAAAAGATTTTATCATTGTGCGAACAGCCTATCAGAATGTCACAAAAGTATCATAGCTGGGGACTAAATTTGATGGTCAAAACCAAACCTAACTTAGTACACCTTTTTGTTGCTAGCAAAGAAGATTTGCCTACTTATAGCAAGATATTGCTACTGATGTATAAAATCAACAAAATATAGAAAAATAACACCCATTTTCTCTACGTTCAATTGACAGAAAAAAAAACAGCTACACATTAAAAAGAAGATAAATCTAGCTAATAAAAAAAGAAAAATTAGATTGACCTGAGTTTAGATTCTATCTTGTAACCTTCAGAGGGCTAGAAACTACTGGTGGGTATATAAGGCTGGTTCATTCTTATTTCACCTTGTTTTGCTTAGCATGAACCATTCTTTTCCAGCCTGGATGGCTTATAAAAGATGATCTTGTTGGTCCCTCATCCTACAAATCTCTTGCATTAGGAGTGGTGGAATAAATTTCAGTACACATTCTCCAAGAGGATCATGTTAGTCCCTCTGAACCAACAAATAGTTTCAAACATGTATTTACTGGGCTGATCAAGACTAAGCTGGTATGTACTAAGCAAGCACTGCTGACCTAGCTTACAGAGTACTACCTATTTTAAGAAAGCTATTCTTATTAGTGTCCAAATATTGTAAGTAAGAATTCAGATTTAAGAAAAAATTAAGACACTTTTTAGTGAACAAAAAAGTTTAAGAAAAACTAATTACTTAATAGTTTAAATAGGGTATCACCTACTTCAGCATATTGATGCTTGTAAATGGTATAACTGCTATAACAGCTTTGAAGATCTGAATCTCTTTATTTTAAGTGAGAATATGCTTACAGGACATGTCACACTGAAGAAAAAAGTAGGGAAAAAGAAGTGTCTGTTTTATTAACAACTTGTAAGTTTTCTAATTTAAGACAGTATTTACCTAAAGAAACTCATACTGCTAAAGAATTACTTGCACTTACAATTCATATAAAAATTCTGCATTTTTATTCTTCCAAATCCAACAAAAGAACATTCTAATTGGAGAGAACTGGTAAAGCCATGTAGTTGTAGCAGTATTGTAGTATTGATCTTAATGACCTTCCTCCACAAGAAAATTCCTGTGTTCCCCCCCCCCCTTTAAAGAGTGGGTGATAAAAGTTATTGCTTCATAAGATTTTTGAGCACTAACAATGAGATGCCCAAAACCATAAAAGACTATCACATTTTCCTGAAGTTGAGAGGAAAAAAAAAGTACATTTAGATACCTAAACTTCTACTGTATCCAAAAGAGGGTTCACCATTGGTGTTGTCTTGACCACTGGAGATATTCCACTCAGGTTTTTGAGAAGTTTAAGTTAAGATGGTTACTATAGTGCAGTTCCTTTTTTGTTTGATTGCAGAACAATGACAAGATGGTATTTCTTTACTGTTATTCTTGTTTTTAACTACTTCATGGCTCAGCCACTTCATATTTAGACATTAGCTCACAGATTCCTTTTGAAATTATAAATCTTTTCTCCAACAAAGTCCAAAGCAATTTCTTCGGATGAAACTTGAACTAAAAGCATACTTGCATTTTCTACCATTATTTATCAACTGCAGGTGAAACACTGGGAATTCCAGAGTCAGTAATGGGTCTCACATTACTAGCAGCAGGAACAAGCGTACCAGATACAGTTGCAAGTGTGCTGGTGGCTCGAAAAGGTAAAGATTTTAGTATTCAGGTTCATTCCAATGGATGTGTTTAAAAGTTACTATGAAAAAAAGAATTCTAGTCAGCATTTCCAGAAACTCAAGGAGTAACTTCAAAATTTTTGCTCCAGATTCTAGAGCTTGTTTACTAGTAATAAATAGCTTACCTGAAGAAGCTGTGGCTCAGACATTTAAAACCTCTCAGAGAAGTGTTTTAGATTGGTTTCATTTGTTGTTGATCAAGTGTTACAGTTTACTGCAAAACACAACTGGATTTTGTAATAGCCTGTCTAGCTTATTTTAAGTGCAACTGTGCAGATGCTGGTGATTTAGGGAGACTTTTTTTGTATGCTTGTGGTACCCAAAACCATGTTCTGTAGAATTATAACTATAGTTCTTTCAAGTAAAAGTCTGAAAAGGGAGCTCTATGAGAAACTGAGCGCTGACAGTCTGTTCCTCCAAAACAGTTTGGCAATTTCATACAATACAATTAAGCAGACTTATTTGTATTTCTTCTTTTACAGGAAATGGAGATATGGCTATGTCTAACATTGTAGGATCCAACGTATTTGATATGCTCTGTTTGGGAATACCCTGGTTTATAAAAACTGCCTTCATAAATACATCAGGACCCATAGAAGTGAGCAGCAGTGGTTTGACATACACAGCCATTTCTCTTATCTGTTCTGTTGTTTTTATTTTTCTGGCAGTTCACTTGAATAGCTGGAAAATAGATAAAAAACTGGGAGGAATTTCTCTTGTACTGTACTTATTATTTACTGTATTATCAATTCTATATGAACTTGGCATCATAGGGAACAATCCTACACGGGTCTGTGGTAACTAGTTTTAATCAGTGATTATACTGATGAAAAAAAAAAATAAAAGTAGGAGCAAAAGATCTGTTTCTTCATTTAGTCAAAATAATAATAAAAAAAATAATCAAAACTCCCACTGGGCTCTAAATCTTATTTACAGAACTAAGTCATGTCATTAAAGTAATATTAAGTAGAGCAAAAACATCACAGCCTAATTGGAGCCCTTTCTTTTAGAGTCAAGAATTACAGTATGACTACAGCACATATATAAAACCAAAATTCTGAAAAAAAAAAAGACATCTAGTTTTTACATTACAATGTTGATACACATTGGGGGGGTTGTGAACATAAAAAAAAAGCAAAACAAAACACAAATCAGAAAACACTAAACAAATCCCACTATGCAATCTTGAGATTAACAGAGAAAATGGCTTATTTTATTAAAAACAGTATAACCATTCATTTAAACTGAATGACTAGAGACACTTGGCCTAATTTTCCAAAGGCACTGAGCATCCAAAGCGTCATCAGTCTACAAGGACCTGCAGGTGCTCAGTGCCTCTAAAAAAACAACAAAAATCAGGCAAATTGTCTTTAAAAACCAAACATAGTAAGATTCAGTTAACAAGTATCACAGTATATTAAACACTATACTGTTAAAGGCTGGTGGGATTTAAAAGTTCCTTTTTACAGCTTTTGTAAGCATACAATGTTACTAAAAATGACTTACTGGGATAGAGAAGCTAAACAGACATAGGAATGTTCCTGAACACACAGTTTTAAATTATGCATTGCGATCCAAGCGTACATCAATTTCTCTGCCACTGATTTTTATGCCGTTCATTATCCTACAGGCCTTTTCAGCAGATTCTGGCGAGTCAAATCTGACTGTTCCACAGCCCTTTGATTTTCCATTCTCCATTTTTATTTCTGCAAACATTACATGACCTGAATAAATAAGTTAAACAGCAGTTATTTCAAGTCTTCAGTGCACTAGGAACTTAAAGAACTCATCAGAAGTGATAATAAAAAGCATTTTTAAATATGTTCTAGGGGGACATATGAAATTACAACTTTGAGACTGATGGTATATTCACTTATTCAGGGAGGGTGACAGTAGAAAACAGTAGCAAAGAATCCAATTTCATATCTTTCCTTCACCCTAGCGTTAGATGAAGTAAACCTGCATTTGACCTCAAGTTTGAGACAAAGTGCCCTATAAGGCTAAGGCCTAAGGCAAAGTTTTGTGTTTCAATTACCAACACTGCCACAAGTGTGACTACTAGCACGCATTAACTGAATTTTAGTTCAATCCAGTCCACCATGTTCATCACAGCAACATATCCAGCAGTCACAACAATCAATTTTGTAAAGAAGCTGCAGAGCCAAATTAGAGCCTTTAGAAGGGTAAAGGTACCAGGAAAGGTAGCACACACTATTCAGTGCCTGCAATGTTTTCTTGAGGTTGGACACTCAAGATTTTTATGTAGATGTCGTCGTACCTCAGAGTGTTCAATGCCTGGAGCTAATGAGCTTTGCTTATGGTATGTTGTAGCACACCACTCCTAAGCCCCCAAATAGGAACAAGAAACTTCTCCATAAAATACAGGGCTTTTTTATTTTTAAATAAAAATAATAGAAGACTGGCCTTTCGCTGAAAGAAATTGAATGTATGGAGACATGGTCTTTGTATTTCCTTACAATACTGGTGCAAAGACATCCTGTTACTTATAATTGTGATTATAATTCTTAAAAACAATTCAACAATTACTACACCTATTAGCTGCTGAGGAGATAATGGGAGGGTAGGATGGTGGAATCTGAGCTATCTGAAAGTTTCCCAGACAGTTAAGACTCAAAACCAAAACAAAACTCCAACCTGTTCAGCAGGTTCACCTGTGAATTCTAATTTATATAAAAAACAACCCTGTATGACAACTGTCTTGGGTATCAGTAATATGTTCCAAATTATTTGTCTTTTCTGTCTCTCCAAAATAAGAAAAGCCATCCTGTAATTCAGTTAAACCTTTCCATTCTGAAAGTGTGTTTTCAAACAAAACAATCATATATTTCAAACAAATCCATCATATATTTCTACACCCAAGCTTTATTTTTCATTCCTTCTGTGAAAAGTCAACTTTTATGAATTAAAAAGAATTATTGGATATTTATAGAGATTCTTTATCCTAATTAAAAAAGGACCTTTATTTCTTAACAAAAGGGGAAGCATTACAGCCTGCAGATATGCTAATCAGGATCATGTATTTGCATAAAACCCAAATCTGCCACTTTGGCAAAACTACTAACTCTGATTTGATGCAGCACCATTTCTGGAAGTAATGCATAATTTGGACAGGTCCAGAGCCCTGTATGCATTTTTCTCAAAATAAATACTACTACTCAGTGGTGGCCAGAGGATACATACTATCTGCTTCAAAAAATAAAAGCAGCAAAGAATATTTTTATTAATGGAGTCAGTTAAAATTTAAAGCCTATACTGTACCTTGGTCTCATGTGTTATGTGATGCCTAAAAGCTATTTATATAACTTAGGAAAGGTGAAGGAACAAGAACAATTACACTAGCCAGACTCTTCTTCAGGAGAAAGCAACCACCTGGTCTTCCTGTCCTTATCTAATGAACACCATATAAAACATTAAGTCAATGGAGCTGAGCAGGGATGGGATTCATATACATACCACATTGACTGAATTTCTCCTTTAACTTCTGCCAGGTCAAGTCAAAAGGAAGCTATAATAAAAAAAAAGCATTATTAGTTACAAAATATTACAAAAAGAGAAAAGGCATATCAAACACACACACAAAATAAACTCATGGTTTCTATATATTCAAATGCTTACATTTCTCACAAATATCTGGTTGCCTTTAGAGCCTAATCTCTCTCTCATGCCACTTCCCATTGGGCCAGGCACAAATCCTCGATCGATATCAATGTTCCTGTCGAGACCTCCACCCATAGCTGGTCCGATTCGATCAAAACCAGAACTCATCCGATCCATCCCCATGCCCATTCCTCCAGCCATGCTGTTCATACCACCCATTCCTCCACCTACACAGAGAAAGAAAAGAAGGGTAATAATCTTTTTAGTAATAAATGCACAAGTATGTAGTTAAAAATAAATTATTTTGTGCAAGGAAAAAAAAAAAAACACAATCAAACTGCAGTGATACAAAAGAACTTCACAGATGTGCAGCGATTTATCTAGAAGCACAGCTAATATTTTAACTCAAATGTATTAGAAGATACAATGTGTCAGTTCTAAAATAAAAGTAAAAAAAATGCATCAAGCTATTAGTCACACCATCTAATGCCATAAAATGCTGAAGACAAGTGAAGAATTAAGATTTAAAGGCTATCCAGATTAAGTAATAAAAATCTGATACTCTGTACCAGAAAGAGATCCAAGTAAATAGCTGTGGCAATGTTAAGATACAAATAATTTGACTGTATACACTATTGTTTATTTTGCTTCCTGAATTCACATTCAGTTTTACTTCCTGCAGCCACACTTAGTGACACAATCTTCTAGAGAAAGCGTATTTTGTAGAGGACAAATGTTACTGCCAGTGCTGTGAAGAGCATGGATATTTATGATACATACAATGAAATTCATGAATGTATATTATATAAAGAACTAAGATCAATGTCATTCAAATATCCTATTATCTTCCTGGATTCATAATTAAAAATTAATGTAAAGCAAAACTATCAAGAATACTCATCTTCTCTCTAAGCATTATATCTCTCAAAGTTGCCACTAGCAAGATTTTAGTTTCTCATATACTCTAGCCTGAGGAACTCAGACCAAATGCAGTATTCAAGCTGCTCTACACAAAATAACACTGAGTGATAATCTGTAATTCAAGGCTAATTTTATTTAAATGAGAGATTAACGAAGTTCAGCTTCATGAAGTTTGCAAAGAATTCCATCTGTCTTTTTTCTAAGTTTACTTGAATCACTTCTCCCTCCAAACCAGAAATTAAAACCATTTCAAAATTAAGATTAAAGAAAGACTGGATTAACAAGTTTTTCTCTGAACTTTTACCTCAACAAAACATCTTTAAAAACTATTAAGACTTGCAGTCACATGCACCGTAATTCTACTTCTTCCAACACTGGCAAGACAGTACAGTACAACAAAATCCTTTGATACAATTGAATGTACACCATATCATTATATTGCCTATGCATTGCTTTACTGAAACAAGTTAACCTACTCATTCCAGATCTTACTGGCCCCATGCTAGGTGCTCCCATTCCTCCTGCAAAAACACCAATCATTGCGCCACCTAAACAGGAAAAAAAATTAAAAATAGTAAAGTGACATACTCTGAAACCACTAATTCTTTTCTCTAGAACATTTTAACCTGTGCCTGCCTTTATTATTCAAACTAAAAAGGAAACATCCAGTTAAGTAATGTTAGTGCCTCCTCCATTATGTGATTTAAGTTAACTCATTTCTTTCTAGCTTTTCTCTCCAGCGGCAAAGCCAACTTAAAACTAAATGAGCCATTTCCCAGTATGGGAAGGACAGCCTCAAAACTGAAGGGTTCATCTCATTTTAACTTATGAACTATCCAGTTCTTCCTGATTTGCACCAAACAGTTTTCCAGCATGCGTTTGGAAAAGCAGGCTCCTGAAGTTACAAAGAGGGTACATGGGCAGCTTGTTCAGGATTAACCAGAAGCACAGGCTTTAATACCCCAAAAACTTAAAATGGCTCACCAAGTTAACAATATAAAGCTAAATGAGTTCCTCAAATCACTATTTTGTTTATATTAAACAGATAGGAAAAAAAAGAAACCCACAATTTAGCCTCTGTCCTACTCTGTCCTAACAGTGGCCATAATAAACACTCACAAGTAATGACTTGGGGAGAGGGGACAGAGGAAGATGACCAAGTGAAACTAGGTCTCCTCTTTGTCTAGTATAACTCTTCCACAGGGAATTTAACAGTGACCATACCCATCCTTCCAAAAGAATCTCCAAAACCACGGTTCAATGCCATGTCACTACGACCAAAGTCTCTGTCCATATTTCCTCCCATTCCACCACGGAACATTTCTGTAGAGAACAAAGGGGGAGAGGGGGGAGAAGACCACAAATATTCTGTTACATACATTTAAGCTGATGTTCATACAACACTTTTTCACAGATAAAAATGTATTTTTTAAATATAAGTAAGTTTAACACACAAATCAGAGGCACCTTAATATTTAACTCCTACACCAGCTCCTATGCCTTCCATTCATGCCACTGACTCTATTTCCTCTTAACTCATCTACATTGCCCATCCCTAAAGGAAGAGCTTTTAGTAAATAAATATTAGCTAACTTAATATGTGTATGGAAACAGTCTTCACCTACCTCCCATTCGGTTGACTCCAAATCCTCCCATATTAGGCATTCCTTCCATCCCACGAAATCCAGCAAGTCCTGTAAAATAAGGAAGAGTGTTTTCTTTGCAATATTAAAAAAAATACTTAATGCAAAGAACTTCACTGCACGTACCGCCTGCCATTCTATTCATCCCGCCAAATCCTGGACCATCTATTCCCATGCCTTTAAAACAAAAAGACAAAAAAACATTTAAAAGACAGATAAGACCCTAATGGACTTAAAAAAAAAAAATGCAGAGACAGTTAACACCTCAAAAAGCATAACACACAAGGCTTGCTTTGTCAACTGTACATCATTCTTCCAAACACAGAAATGACAATTCTAAACTTAAAAATGAAGAACACAGATTTACCTCCTGGACCCATGCTCCCCATTCCACCACCCATGCTCAACTGTGTGGCACTGATGGGCTGTCCACCTGGTCCAAGTCCCATACCAATGCCACCAAGACCACCTTGAAAACAAAAATAACTATCACCAGAAGAATGACTTTCTTCTGTTACCGCAAAGAGATCACAGTAAGCAAAAGTACTACTAAATTGTTCCAAGAGTCTGTATCACTATATATTAAATGCAAGGAATAGAAAACAGAGCATGCACTCACGAGGTAATTGTGAGGTTTTGCTGTCTGCCACACGGAAATCTTCATGAGGAATCGATTTGTCATCCTGATAAAAAACAAGGATGTTATGCTATGATCCTTTCACTGTCTTGGCAGAGACACGTCAAGTAGAAAGAAATGTAAGCAACCTACCATTTTTACATGCATGGGTCTATCAAACAGGAACTGTCCATTGAACATCGCTGAAGAAATGCAAGTCAAGGACTGTAACTACAGAATACAATTCAACTATTTCAGAAGAATCACTGTAATAACTTACTTTATTGGCATGCCATTTTTATGAGTCTTGTATTTCCTTACTCTAGCTCTAGAATGCCAAGTCAAAGGAGAGAAGATACAAGTATACAGTATATCCAGTCAGCATTAAAAATGTAATCTGCACAGTATAACACTCTAGTTCCTATATGCTAGCTACAAGGCAAATAAGCACCATTTTGCAAAACTATACTATTAGAAGCCTTTAAAGACTAAACTGTATTGGATTAATTATTTTTCAAAACCAAGGATACATATTGCTTGAACAGCTTCAATTGCTTGCTCAAAGGTAACTGTTCCCATTCCTCGACTCTTGCCATCTTTATCTTCTTTGATGTCTGCACGCTTTACAGTTCCAGCAATGCTGAATACCTCCTTGAGTTTCTTCCAGCCAACTTTAAAGTCAAGCTTACATACAGAAATACATTAGTGATTTCAATGCACGTTTCTGCTCTGCCAGTAATTCTGAAGAGATTTTCAGCATTGTCTAACTCTTCAGTTTCACAAAATGCTTGATATATGTAAATAGCCAGGATTCTGTAATATACACACTGGAACTGAGTACAAAAATGTCAACTAAAAGCAACACATACTACATACTGATATTTACTTTAATTAACCTACTAACACTGAGAAATGGAAGAGGTCTCGTCAAGAGCAGCTGTACTTCCAGAAGTACCCTTGCAGACATAGAAGTCTTTTGTACAAATAAAGAACTTAAGAAGTAAACACTTCCAACAAATTTAACAGTATAAGTTAGCCTACAGTAATTAACTGTAAATAGGTAACAAAAAGATGTACAAAATATTTTTTTGAATCAACAGATGACTGCGCAATAATTAAGAGTGCATGTCAGCCTCAAGAATTTAAAGTAAATTTCATGTCCAAAATCTAAACACACATCCAGCATTTTTAGTTGAATACACTAATTGTGAACTAAAACTTCCAATTTCCTCTTTGCATTAAAACTGAATTATGGAGAAATAGATGATGTTTTACAAAGATCAAATATTACAGTTATAAAGCACAGTTTTTAACTTACATTAGCAACAAAAATAGTTGACCCCAGCCTGCCTGCCTGCAAGTTACTGATAACCTCAGGAGGAATGTTTGGATTATTAAGAATAGATGGTGGCAAATTCATTATTCCAGGTGCCACATCAGGTCCATGTCCGCCTGGAAACTGCCCTCCTACACGCTGTAATGCCCTACGAGCATGTTCACCTTCAGGATCCTGAAACATGGGCAAAAATAAAGCCAACTTAATCATCAACAAGAGGACTGGCAACAAACAAAAATTTGAAATTCTACATAAACCCATGAAAATTATCAACTAATATCCTTGTCCATGTCAGAGGGATCAAGAACTGAATTAGCATGGAGACCTAATTCCCTCACCTCTAGAGGTGGGTCCTTTCAGATGAGGGCTGAGGCATATTGGCAAAGCACTTGTTGAGGAAGCGTGCACTGCCACTTCACATGCTGTACCTAGCCTATGGACAAGTAGAAAAGATTTCAATCTAAAGGACTGTCAGTCTAGCACCTTCTTCCAAGAACTGAATTCATGTAATTAGTTTTTTTATTTATTTATTCGTATTATTATTAAAGTTGTAACAGGACAGAAAGAACTGTATCAGACACCATCAAATACCGCAACACTACAATAGAAAAGTTAACACATTAATTTCACTTTCCAGTCAGCACAAGTTCTCTACTTCCAGCCTCAGTTTTCCAAATATGTAGTAGTCTGATATTCAGTTCATTCTGCGTACCTGCTTCAAAATATGATGCAATGTAAACATAAAATCATTTAGGTTGGAAAAGACCTGAAAACACCAAGGTAAGAATAGGATGTTAAAGAAAACTGTTGTTTTAAAGAAAACACTATTAAGATTATTTTGACTTTTGGACACACTTTTTGTTAGTTCACTTGTCATAATACTTTCTGCAAGTCAACAGCCACATTAACCCATTAAGAAAATGTCAAAGAAGAAATTAAAACTGGTAATTACACAGCTAAGATGCTCAACGCTGTATTGTCATATCAGTATAGGATCTTCACTACTGCAAATTAAAAACAGCAGCAACAACCATACCTCTTTAATATTCAGGGGTCTTCCACTAAGATCGTATTTGTTCATGGTTTCTAATGCTTTCTTAACAAATTCTTCATCTTTGAATTCAACCACACTTAGAGGGAACAAGACATTTAAGAGTATTAAAACAAAGTTTAAAATGTTAAAATGAACAGAATGTCTTAACAGTGGTGTGTTTATACACACACAGAAAAAGAAACTTACCCACAACCCTACATCCATGATGATTTGTCATCATATGTAAAGAGGAAGAAGAAAAAAAAAAAAAAGTCAGTCAACACAAGTCATAGAATATGTAAGATCCCAGCTCACTGTTAAATAACTATTCAAGTTATTTTCAGCTTCAAAATCCATAATTTGTGCTCTTTACTGGTAGCCAAGCTGAATTTCTCTTACTTTTTCAACATACATACCTTCCAAATGCAAGAGAATATATTATCTTTTACTCTCTTTGAGCCAAACCAGAATTGGAAAAATGCCACACAGATCCATGTTAAGGACAACTGGGGAGAGGAGGTCGGGATGGGGGAGGAAAGGGTGGAAAGGAGAAAAAAAAAAAAATTCCAACAAAACAACAAACCAAAAACCCAAAAAACAAACACAAACCAACAACCAAAAACAGCCAAAACCCAATCAAGACACTCATCATATCATTAAAAGCTGCCCACTGACTACAAAATTCAATCTACCTACATCAAGTATACCAGTACAATGAACAAGGAGTCTGCATACCTCTTCAGTATTACTAGCATAATTGAGGAATTACTTTGTAAGAAAATAACCTTACTGACTGCACCAGAATCCTTCTAATAAAGCCAAGAGTTGAGGATTGCTTTAAGTAGAGCACAGCTGACAGCATGTTTTAGTTTTAACAAGAGTTAAAAGAAAATAATTTACAACAATTGATACAACCTCAGTTAAGACTCAAACCTGCAGTTCTCATGTTCTCACTGCAGGTTCAGAGTTACTATTGGCCAAGCTTTTGACTATTTTTAAGAAGACAAAGGAGCTTTAACAATCTTCACTCTTAGTGCCTCATTGCTGGCACTCTGTTGGCTACCAACCATCTCCATCCATTTAGTTTTAAGAAAGCAAATAAATTAATCCAGTGTTTAGAGCACCAACCCTGCAAAACTGTCAAATCAGGCACATCAAATAGTATATTCTTAGCTAACATTTTATACTCATTGGCCCCAAGAAGAGAATACTATGCTAACAAAATTTAAATAAAATCAGTGGTTTATGAAAGATCCTGTATATGAAACAGATTTGTACCAAAACAAAGATGTTGACTAAAAAGAAGAATTAAGTAAATGCCATTTGTTAACATTTACAGAAATATTCTGTCCTTTACAGCCAGCTAGCTTGAGTTGCGTGACAGTGTCAGACTACTTCTAATACAAAATCCTCAAGGCTATCTTAATGAAAATCAGTGTAAAAATGAAACTTACTTTCCAATAACTGGTACAGGTATTATACAAAAATAAAACTGCTGAGGAACTTTTAAACCTCTAGCAGATTGTTGCCCACGGCACTTACCCTTGATTTTCCTTCAGCATCCTTAAACAGCTCCACGTATGTAACCTCACCAACTACATAAGACATACAAAGGGAAAATACCAAGAGACAATGCATTTAAACACCAGTATCTTTCTTTACTGTGCCCCTGTGCACAACTCTACAGAGAAGCACCTATTATTCACCAACAATCAAAACCAGACCAACATACCTCCTGTCAATGGCTAGATAATTTAGCTAATTTTCAGAAATATGCAGCAGCCACATTCTCAAAAGCTAAAAACAAACAACTATATTTAACCTAATTCATACTACAGATCATATTTTGTCCAGTATGATATAGTTGGTGAACAAATTCAGATATACAGTCCCTTAACCTAAGAAATGAAACGTCAACGTTCACTGGAAAATGTTGCATTTATCATCCTACTCACAACACCTGTTTTAAGGTGACTTTCTACCTGAATGTCTTCAATCATAAGTTTGCCTTCAGTAAGAACCAAATTTACACATCAAATATGTCACAGCAAGCCACTCACTTTCTAAAGTAAGAAGTTTCAGTAAATAAACCAATCAAATAGTCACGTCACCTTACAACAGATAAACCAGCAGTTACAGAAGGGTGGGGGGTTGGCATTTTTCACAGCCTAAAAGCCAAGTATGCTTTGCATTACTTTTGAAGAATTGATTTTTTCAAGGAAAACAAAGAACTAACTTTTTACAGAATTCATATATTAGTGTTATTTTACCCCAAACTTAAAATAAAAAGTCTGGGGTAGTAAGATTATTCTATCAGAACAGCAACAAGAGTAACAAGCTTTTAATACAAATCTCCAGACAGTCATGGCAGTAGTAACAATGCAGACAAAGTTAATTCCACAGCCAGATTCCACCAAAGAAATACAAAACAACTTTTGAAATACATCCTTTATTATTCATGTTAACACACTGTGTTGCTTAAATACAATAGCCCTTAAAAAAAAAAATCTACAAAGACTACAACTAGATGAAACACAATCTCTTTAAGAAGTCATGAGGTCATGCATGTACTCTCTACTGTCACACTAGAATGGCAGAAGATTGTAAGCACTTCAGTTACCCATCCTACCCTGCAATGCAATTGTCTCAGATGAAAGAGGGGGAAGGGAGATAGATGTACCAAGTAGAGGCCAAAAAAAAGAAAAAGTCATCAAATCTGTGTGGCTCAAAGGACATGTAAGTTGCATTAAGTTCTACTCATTTCTATGTGAAGTGTATTATAAGGAATAAGTTACCTTTCTCTCTCATAAGATCTTTAATAGCTTGCCATTTCATGTCATACGGGATGTTGCTAATAAATACTCTATTACGATTAATAGCCTTCTTCTCTCCAGTGCCTGCGTTCTTGTCCTTTGAATACGGATGGAATCTATTCTTGTTTCCAAGAGAAGGGATTGCCTTTGGTTTTGCAACGTACTTCTCTTTCACAGGAGCTTTCTCTTCTTTCGCTGCCTCATCATTATCCCTACATTAAAAAGACCAAATAAACAAGTATCAGCCTTGTGTTGGATCATTAGACTATCATTACTTCCTATATACACCTAGCTATATACCACCTATGCTATTGCAACTCCCAGGATGTCAAATGCCGCTTTTCAAAATCAGAAAAAATAATTCATATTACCAGTCTAATTCTAATATACATTGTTTTGTCTGGAACAAAACAACCAAACAAAACCAACAACCCATAACATTATAATAGCTTTATTCACTACTGTAAGTAAAGCAAGCACAACTTGCTACTTCCGTTACAGTCCATTTCTATTGTGTCTGTCAAGATTCAGTAAGATGGTACTATGAAACTACTACAAATGTCAAAATACAACAACTCAGATAGAAAATAAGTTAGAGCATCCACGCTTTGGAGCTTCAATAACTTTCCTATCAGACTTGGCTATGTTACACAATCTTTACCACAGAAGTGAGAGCGGAAATGGTCTAACTTAAGGAACAGGTTGGTATACTTCACTCAATGTAATAATAATAATAATATATAAAAACCAACTCTAATAGGTTGTAAACTACATTTTATTTACCACAAAAATAATTTTTACTCACAATTTGTGCTAAACTACTTTTAGGTAGAAATTCAAATTTAGTTAAAACCAACAAATGCACACTGAATTAACAGCCCTGCCTAATGAAGAAGCTGCTAGACACGGATGCAGATTCAGTCGCGCCCAGAGTACTCTCAATTTTGCCATCAGCCCTGCAGGACACTTAAGTCTAGGACCCAAATGAGACTAAGGTTTACTACTTTCTGTCTCAGTTTAGCCATCTGTTCAGTAATTCTGACTTATTTGATTAGATTTTCTAACATTTCTGATGGCAGGTATTAATCATTAACTATCACTAATATATAGGTGGATCACTGTTCATTTCCCATCTACGACCTTGTATAATCCCATTCCCAGTTCAGTGGCTGAAAGCCTCCACAACCTGCTGGCAAGGTGCTAGTAACTTCCATTGCATAGCACAACTAGAATTTGAAAACTTGCTAAATGCATAGGAAATAACTGTACTAAGACATATCCTGCATCTAGAACTAGTTAATTTATGGATCAAAACTAGAGGTGGGTAGATTCAGATTAAACATTAGGAAGAAGTTCTTTACCATTAGGGTGGTGAGACACTGGAACAGGTTGCCAGAGAGGTGGTGGAAGCCCCATCCCTGTAAGTTTTTAAGGCCAAGCTGGATGGGGCCCTCAGCAACCTGCTCTAGTGGGAGGAGTCCCTGCCCATGGCAAGGGGGTTAGCACTAGATCATCTTTAAGGTCCCTTCCAACCCTGACAGTTCTATGATTCTAATTTACCAGGTATTATCCAACAGAAGCAGGAATAAAATAGACTTCTGGCCCTCAGCCTTTCAAAAATTTAGCAAAAGCAGCTGTTTTCCTTTTAAAATCCTCTTCCCTCCCAGTTGAAAGTGCAGGAAAATTTGCTTCCTCTCTTTTAAAGCAGCCCAAATCTCAACTTTGATAGAACTATATACTTTGTCTGGAACTAGATGAAATATCCAAAACTCATTAGCACTCTCAACACTGTTACTATCACAAGGTGATTTAGCATGCTAAGAGAGGGTCAAGGTGCCTGAATTGTTACTTTAAAAGGTGACATGAACCACTGAACTGAAAGAATCCACTAATAAAGTCATATAAATGTGATCCACTAAATAGGTGCTGCTTAAGAAATACACACCAATGTCTACTTCAAGTCTCATCACAGTCAGTAAGAAACTTAGAAAGTACTTTTGCACAAGCATTTTAATAAAGCCAGCATTAGCCACTAGAGTTAGAACAATTACAAGTAAATGTCCTACAGGACTGTTAAAAGTGATTGTGAACCCTCCTTCTTAAACTACATCATTATCTTCACAATTTTTCCCACATTTCAGGCAGCTTAGTTTTTATCTCATTTTGGCACTTTAGAAGGTTTCTGGTGAAAAATTAGTCAAAACAAGCGTTTCAGTTTTACAAGCACAACGTATGGCAAGATCACTGATTTTGATGAATTGAAATAAGTATTTTCAGCTCTCTGCACAGTTATTAACAAAACCGCAGGTATATGTCAGTCTTGCACCCAAGAGCACATGCAAGTAGCCCTTCATGAACCTAAATGTATTATCTACTCAAGCTTATGCACTTTTCAGAGAGGAATAAATTCAAATACATTCACATTTCTCCCATGACTTTTTCCCAAATTTTGAAGTGCTCCTATGAGGCAAACTTCACTGTCCTTATGTTTACAAGTGGATTAAAAGTGGATTAGCAACAGATAAACGCATGGACACTCCTCTGGGCTAAGTATTTGTAAAATGTAAAACATTCAAACTCAACAACACATTATCTGGTTCAAGCATTCTCCAGCTTCCCTCTGCATCATCCCTCCTCCACATGATCCTGTCTGCTGTGGTAATATAATTCTTGTGTGGCTGTGTAATGAATGAAATGGAGGGAACAATTAGGGGAACTGGAGAAAGACAAGAGAGAAAAAGCAGAGTTTTCCAGTCAGATCAATTCCTTCCAATCCAGTCGCATTTGTAAATGCAAAACTCATGCCCAACGAGTAAACTCTGAGTTATTCCTTAAGTTTTAGTATTACAGCAATGGATTCTCTTTAGCCTTTTAAGCTCTTTCCTGCTTAAAGGATTATGAAACAGCCCCTGGGTGCTCAATGTAGTGCACAGGAAAAGCCAGGTCTCCAAATACAGAATCCACAGGCTCTACAAGACCTGGCTGTACAAACCAGTAGAGAGCGCAGAGGATACGAGTCTGGCAACAACTCTTAAATCTGGGAAACAAGAAGACACTTCACTTAGTCTGGCGATCACAGACAGTCTTCTGAAAATAGAGGATTAATCAAAAAAACCCAATCTTTCTTGCAAAACTCATCTGTGAAAACAAATGCAGGCCAATGAACAAGGTGGAGGCACAGATCCTTCCGTGGATATAGCTCTTCCCTCCTTCTTGAATATTAAAAATAATTTCAATCAAATAATACATTTGAAGAAGCATCATGTTAGTCACCTACATACCACAGAAAAGACACTCAGAAACCATTAACTGACATTTTCTTGAGGAAAAAACAATAGAAATTCCTACTCTTTACCTTTTGTGAAACTCATCATTATATATATGTAATTAATGTTTGCCTGTGAAATCACTAAGCAGATTTTTAGAGTTGAAAAAGAGATGGCTACGTTCATTTCTCTTAAAAAAGTACATCTTCATTGGTTAGAAAGAACAATTATTACTTTTTGAAAAACAATGCCTTTGAACTTTAATAAAGTATTAGAAATAAAAGACATTTCCATATACAAAACCAGAAGTCTAAAAAATAAGCACAAAATAATGACAAAGCCCTAAGAGCTGATTTTTTTTTAAAACAAACTTGTACTCCTCTGCTTGCAAGTGTCCATAGGAATAATAAGATCAGTAAAGACAGAAATGCACAACATGTGATTCTAAAGCACACAGATCAGTTAAGCTTTGTTGTGCTTAACAGTTCCACTGCTCAATACAATAACCTTAAGGAAGTCTGCAAGTTGAGACCGGGATTCTCTCCAATTTAATCCGAGTGCTAAGCAAACCTGGTAACTGAAATACTTTAAGCAGTACAAGTTAGTAGTTCACCTGCACACTGATGGCTTAATCCTTTGTACACGTATTTTGGGGAAGACTGGAAACTGTGTAAAAGAACGAGATTTGAAATTCCTGTTACCAAGAGCTTTGCATTATTTTCAAACTTACAAGTTGTGATTTCTACCACACAGAATGACTGAGATTTTTCATTTGCTTGTGACTAGTTTTGGAGGCAAAATAAGAAAATTGCTGGCAGACGGTGGGATACAGAGAAATGAAGTCATTATTTTAACAGTAGCAACCTCAAAAAACAATAAAATGTTATATGCCTCAAAGGTGCAAAAGCATCACAATCCACCTGAGAAAATTCAATCATAATTTGTGTAGTTTAGAAGCTGAGGGCCAGCTTCAGGGAAACAAAAAAAAAAAAGAAACCACTGCTGGTTTCTGGTAGTGTTAAATTTATAACTTATCGGCTACTTGAATTTCACAAGGACTTAAGTAAAGGCATGAAGTACGCCTTTATTTCTCCAGCTTTACACTGAACTTGATCCCACGTGCTTTTTTAAACTCAACAGTATCAGAGTTGGGCAGCTTAGAACATGTCAAATCTTCACAGATCTCAACAGCTTTGATGTACTGCAACAGTAAATCTACTGAAGATGTACTTTCCCTCCAAGATGTCAATGAGATCAGAAGAAATACTGAAATTCCAATGATACGAGACCAAAACCTAGTTTGTGTAAAAGAATGACAACTCTGGAAGCCTGACATCAAGAACAACCAAATCCATCAAAGGTTATTCAGGATATTGTTCTAAAGAGCCGGTACTTGTGTCTCTCTTACACTACGTTCCTTTTAGACCTGCTATAAAAGGAACAGCTTAAATATTCCATATATGATTGATAACGTTACTACTTCAATAAAAGTTTGTGCATGAATGGGGGTGAAGTGAGTTTGTTTTTAAAAAGTATATCACCGTAGGGTGTCTTACCGTTCCAGTATAAACAAAGATTAGTTCGAAGGCTTTACAAAACATACCACTAAGTTAAGAAGCGGAAACGTAAATAAAACCTGAAACGATCCAAAACACGTCTAGAAACGGCTCCTGTTCTGGAGCAGCCAGAGCTCAGCCTCCTGCCCGCCGGGGCGGTTTCTCACCGCCAACACCTGCGGCTCCCCACGCAGACGCCCGGTCCCCAGCGACCGCGAGTTCACCAAGAAACTTCTCCTTCCCGCGCTGCCGGGCGCG
>JANHFX010001126.1:0-30574 GCA_027560015.1 Chloroceryle amazona | reverse complement strand
TTCATACTGTTTTCTTCACAAAGTTATCTTTGGTATGAATAACCAGAATTACTGATTCTCTTAATATCTTAAAGTAGCCTCACTATTTCTTGTTTCATCAGTTTTTAACTTAATGCATATTAGGTGTAGTGTGTCACTTTTTACTAATATTCTAGGTATGTACATTAAGTTCTTTGGTAGAAATATTCTTAGTACAAGCCTTTCAAGCTAATAAATAGAAACTGCTATGGGTGTTCTACCTCAAAACTGAGGATGATTGTCTGCAACTTTATATCCTTGTTCTATGTACTATTTAGATAAGTTGTTGCACACTATACATATATTATTGAAAAATTTTGATAAAGATGTGTAATATTTTGTGTTGCATTTTCAATGAAATTTCATTGAAGCCATTTCTCTTTTCAGATTGAAACTTCTAAATGATTTATCTTCCAGCCTCCTGTGAAAACTTTAGTCATAATATTATAACAAATATCAGTTTTAGTATTTTGATACTGACAAAGATGTTAAATTTAATCTTCCAAAAAGTTTCCTTTTATAATCTAATTATCCTGCCTTTATAAAATACAAAAACACTTGATACAATACTTGACCACTTAAAGGAAAAGAAGATAGCTTAGTTATTGATTCATTTTCCTATGTGCTTGTCAATAATGTCACAAAATGAATACAAATTAGTTTACCTTTTTTAGTTGCAGACATGTCTTTTTATGTTCTCTGAAACTACTATCACAGAAGTTTTCTTTTAACTTGTAATACATTCATTAAACTCTGGTAGCTTTTCTGTGTATAGTGGAAAAATAAAAAAAGGGTGGTTGCCAAGAGGCAAACTGACCTTTCTGCCCAAGTCTGGATTTAACCTTACCTGTACTACTACTGCTCCACATAATACAGTGTCAGAACAGCATGATGCAGAAGGTTAGGAGACCAGAACCTCCACAGATTTTAATTAAAACCTAAAATGATGGTTTACTTATGATTTTGAGGATGCTAGTAAACCAAATCTCTTTCTTCAGCACTTCAATATAAAACATTTCTATTCCTCGGTAAGAATTAATGATTGCCAGAAGCAACTCAGCAAGAAAGACCAATAAGAAATAAGGGCAATTACTGATAAGTCTTCAAAGTAGTAATTTATACAGGTATTCAAACAAATAATTTATCAGCCATTATTTATTTTTTCAAATTATGATTATTGAATAGGCAATTCACTTTTGTTTCTGTTTTAGTTATTTCCTGGTGTTAAGTCCTAATCAAAAAGTTATCATCTGTATTTTTAGTCATTTGAATATATATTTTTAGAAATGCTAAACTCTACATGTGTATTTAATGTACATTCATTGTGCATAGCTTGTATATTCTGTGGTTAAAGTTTCATTTTTACAGTATAGAGCAAATTCTGTTGGAAGCTATGAATAATGATATTCAGTGCTTTATGAATTTCATAGATTTTTTTTTTTTCTAGTGTCGGGGAAACATTAAGAGAGTTGTCAAATTAACATTTTCAAAATTTTAAGCGTTTAAATCTTGCAGTCTGATTTTACAGTCACTCAGTAGGTCAACACTGTTATTATGTAATTTTCCAAGTTCTTTTATGTGATATGTAACCAAGCTTTTAGTCTTGTAGCTTTGTGAGCTTGGTTATGCAAGTGATGTCTGAGAATATGATAATGAACAGCAAGAATGCTTGCTGTCTCTTTGCATCAGCTTTTATCTGTGAATTATTTCAAGGGAGAAAAACATAAGGAAGAAGAGACTACTTGCAAAGTTTTCATACTTAGCTTTGCTTTAGGACCATGGGACGTTTAAAAATAAAAAACATCCAGCAGCTTTTTTTTCCCCTATTCATTAATTTGTAGAGTCAAATGGATAAAGATAAGAATTAAGCATCAGGGCAAGTTTATCTAATCTTAAACCACAACTTTGCATCTTAGTTTTAACAGTCAGTCTTTAAGGGCAGGGAACATAACAAACACTCCATGTATTTCATGTAGCCTAAAAAAAATGCAGTATATATGTGTATCCAAGATTTTGTTCTTAATCTTGTTGAAGTCTCAAGTATACTCATAGAATTAGGCAGAGCTGTACTATCTTCTACATATACTGTGTTCTCTTAGTGATTCTAAAGAACACATGGAACAGAAAGTATTGCGTATTATTGGAAATAAGGTCATCACTGGTTTTGGAGGTCTAAAACTCTTTGCCTTTTGGACTTCTTTCCTGTCAAATATTAATAGGTGGATGACACAGCAAGAAAATATACCAGGAGGCTCAGGGATTGAGCAGTGGGACAGCTTAATATAGCAGTCTTACAGCACACAGTAAAACGGCTTTGGAGTTAGAGGCATTGTAGCTTCAGACCGAATTGTCAGTGAACAACCTGAGCTAAGTAGCAGCAAGACCTGCTAACCTTTTTTCAGCAGCACTTGAAGATGACATCACATGACGGTTCTTACAGAGCTCACATGGGAATTGAGTTCGAATTGGCAGTAAGGCATACAGACTATGCCTGCAATTTACAGAAACTTCAGCAGCTACATGGATTAAGACCACACACAGCAAGTATGAGCATTGTACAGTAACAGCTCATGCAATTTTTAAAGCTGACTGCAAATCTCCAAACAGATGGTCTGGATCATTGTGTTAGGAGATAGAAGGAGAAAGAAAAGAAAGGCTGCTTTGGTTCTGCTCAGTACTTTTCTTCCCATTTGTGCAGGCCCAGGGGCAAAAGCTGCCATTAAATTGTGTTTTCAACAAGCTCTGCAAGTTACTTATCATGATCAAATTGCATTACTATAAATAATAAACAATATAAAAAAAAATTCTAACATCTGCTTTTACATCAAAATTTTAACTATGAATGCGAGATTTCCAACTTTTAACAGCCTAACTTGTGGCTTGAGCTATGGACAGAACCTCTTCTCCCCACTCTCTTCTTTGAGCTATACTTACATAAGTCATGGGTAACAGAGTGAAGACCTAACTTTATAACTTTCTTTACATGTAGCATGATTATAACTAAGTCAGAAACAAGAATACCATGAGTGTTCTAGAACATTTTTTTTGTGAGAAAACCACACAAAAAAAGTTTGAGGGATAGTAAGAAAGATTTCAGGGGAGAATTTACTGAAGCTTAAAAAGAAAAAAAATATTCTTTCAGAAATTTTTATTAGCTGATGTGAATTGTAACTCAATAGTATTTTGTGCTTACTTGGTGTCTTTCAGGCAAGGGTTTTAAAGTGCATCACACATTTGTGATGGAACCTATAAGTGAAACACAAATTTCCTAGCACATTTAATTAGTGGCCTTGGTTTCAAGTGGATGCATGTGGGTAAATCAGTACTCACATGCATCTCTACAGAGCAAAACAGAACTAAGCTCAGTGTTTACATTTGCACTTGCAGGAGAAGGTTCTAAATGATTTTTTTATTTTCTCAAATATTATATAACAGCTACTGCGAATAGGTGAAGCAATTGAATATGATTAAGCTGTCATTATGTTAATTATATATGGTGTAAGACTGGGATGGTAACAGCACCTTATAAGGTTTTTTTCAAACACAAGACTTTAAGGAAAATTAAGATTTAGTAAGTTTTAATTCCATCACACATGCTGAAGTTAATTTTGGTTGGAAGAACTTTATCCCTGAAATTTCTAGTAATCACTCAATTAACTTTCTGAAAGTAGAAGATTTACCTCAAATCCTCAGACTCAAGAATAACTTTGGAGTGGATAAGATTCAGCAGAAAACAGTTTTCTAGCTCCACAAAAGCCTTTATTCCTATACTTTAATGAAACTGAAAGAGTGCAGTTAGCCTTCCAGCATCAAATCAAGCTTCACCAAAAGTTAAATGTCATGGCTTGTGCCATCAAAATTAAAGTCCAAGCATTATTTGAATTTACAGTGTTCCTACTTTTTCTCTATATAAAATATAACTACCTGTTTGTTTACCATTTAATGCTGCCTACCTCGATGCAGTTAATGGGAAGTAGCATCCGCACTGCTGTTAGTCGTTAATTTCTTGCCGAGACTGATATGATGCTGTAGTGTTTCTGGTGGTGTCTTAGGATGTTCATCCTGACTAAGCATTAGGGTAGTTTTGGTGAAAAAAATATCAACGCAATAAATATTCTACCTTCAGTAAAATCTGTCGAAATAGATTTCTGCACGTATTTTGTATTGTTATTTCTCAGCTGAACTGATTCTCTGGGGTCAGATGAGACTTTATTCAACTGGAGCTTTTTCAAAGATGATAGCGTGCCTCAGGATACTCATTCAGATTGAGATTTGCAGAGCAGACAGTTGGAGTTCATTTAACACTTTGGCAAATTGTTGTTACTTCAACATTGTTCTGTATAGAAAAGCAGAAGTGTAGCTTGACTGAGTTGACGGTGTTTTGCTGTATCTGTTATCTATATTTTTCCTATCCCTTAGCCTTGTTTTGTTTGTTTGTGGTGTTTTTTTGTTGGTGGTGGTTTTGGTTTTGTTTTTTTTTAAGAATATTCCTGATGTTGCTGATTTTACCCCAAATGAAAACTTACCCTTAAAGATACTTAGCTTACAGTTGATTTTAAATGTACTTATCTTCTCTTTATTTTCATTCCCCCTCTATATGCTTTTACTGAGTCTTTCAGATTTGGACTGTTTCTGCTGAAAAGCATAAAGGTATAGCAAGATTTCTCTCCTTTGTTTATTTATTATTCTTTGGAGTTATACTGGCAGCTTTTTCACGTCATCCATTGCAATATAGCGTAACACTTGAGATTATCAAAAATCCCTAGCTGTTAGGTATTTAGATTCCACTTAATTACAGTGAGATCTGTATTCCTAAATCAGTTAGTACAGATTGCTTCATTCCCAAGTGTTAACCCAAAGCATTCAGCATACCTGAAGAACATCTACTGGGCAAGAAATTGGACTTTTTCCAGCCAATTATCAAATTCTAATTAGAAGATGAAGTTAAATGAAAATTAATAACTCCTTTTGCTTGTCTTTGCTCAAATTCTTTGAGTGGGCTTCCAGGCAAGACTTGGGAGAGATCACAACTTCCATAGGCAGATGTTTTGTGCCCTGGCTCATTTCACTATGGCTCTTTTACACTGTGTGTTTCCTATCACTGAAGCTCATTTAGTTTTTGTATGATTGATAATTCTTCCTGAGGTCCCTTAACTAACATCTCCTTTTTATGTAGTACTGGTAATTCCATACATCAGAGCATTCCTAGATACCTTCCAAAAGTCTATTAAGGCTGGAACTGGTATGGGAAGCCAAATTCAGAGTCAGAATAAAAGATAATGTAAAGATATGGGGTAGTAAATCAGAGAAGGAATATGTTTCCATACTTTGTGGGCTATAGGCTTTTGGTGAAAGCTTTCAGTATATCCAGTGAACTATATCCAACAGTAAAATTTAGAGCATTTAGTATCAAGGCTGATCAAGAATTTGTGATAGCCCTCTAAATATTTTGATCTTTACCTGTTGAGCGCTGGTACAAAAAACATTTGAATTTCAGTCACCTGTATTTAAGGAGTGAAAGAGTGCAGAAGAGCTAAATTTCTGTAAATAACAGAGATTTTAAAGATATTGACTGGAAAATATGAAAGAATTAAGTGCATTTTTAAGCTTTAATCTAGATTTCAGTTGATGTGACTTTTATTTTTAGCAGTAGCACTAAGGTGATTATTATCTGCTAATTGCTATTTATGTATTGTCCGTTCAATAAATTACACAATTTTTTCCCCTTTTTATTTCTGATAACTGTTTATGCTCCATGGAGAGACCGAGATATCTCCATCCCAGAAGGAACAGACAAATGTGGATTCTTTTTTTCCTCTTCTGCTGTCCTTAAACTCTAATTTTTATGTAATCTTTTGGGGTTTGTGGTTTGGGTTGTTTTTTCTTCTTTTATTTTAAATCCAGCAGTTCTAACTAATGGAATCTAAACTCGACCAGGTTTATAGAGATATACAAAAAAGATGGTATTGAAAGGAATATGAAACAGCCAAGAATACACTAGATAGATTTCAAAAATGAGATAATCTGGCTTTGATTTATTTTGAAGAGAAAAAATGGCATCTGCTAACTGCCTGGAGTTAAGAAGAAGTTTCCCCTTGAGGCCTTCTTATGTCTTCTGAAACACCTTATACTGTCAGTGTCACAGATGGAGCATCCTGTTAGACTACTTGTGCTGTAATTTTTATATTTTATCTATGAAGTACAACTTTAAAGGAATCATGGCAGGAGAAACAAATCAAATCTTGAAATACAATGAGCCCACCAGTGACTAAGCCTTTAATGAGATTAGAAACATGCATAAATATCTTCTTGAATAAGGTCCATGGTATGAAGAGTATTTTAAAAATACATATTATTCAAATACTTCCAGCATAGACAGTATAAGAATATGTTTTCGCTTAGTTCTTAGCATTTTATGCCCTTGCTTAACACTGTTGAAATCTCTCTTTATGCTTTTTTAATTTGAACACTTTTTAAAGGGTAGTATTTTGGAGCAATTTCCAGTCCCGATAAAGTGGGTGGGGAAATTGTTCTTTCTAGAAGTTCTGTCAGAACACAGTTACAGCTTTTATATCTGGAAGTATAAAACCAAGGACTGAAGGTTTCTGCTTTTATGATGAAAGGCAAATGAGTCATTATTCTAATTATACATTTAAAATATCAACAGAGTACCAAGTAAGTAGCAATAAACATCTCAATATAAATTTACTGTTATATTGATTGTATCTCGTATAATCGCACATTACCTGATTGCTGTTGATCAGCAAAATGAAATGAGATTATATTTGTTACTCTTCACTGTTGAGTCTCATCATAAATTATTATGTTAAATGTGAAGAGTCAAGAAAATAATAGCTGCTGCATTTATGTTAATTACTCATTATTTTTAATATCAAACTTCTTTAAAATATGTATATGGAATAACCTAAATCACCAGTTTATTATTGTACACTCAAAATGCAATAATTGTTTGATTGGTTTAGGCTTTAAAAATAACAGAGATTTTTGTAAGTTTAACCTCCTACAGGTCTACAGTTCTCTTATTATTGTATAGTTCAATTTTTTCTATGCTAGGAAAAAAATATTAAGAATGATGGTGCAGCTGCTATACATATGTGTAATCATTGACCTCAATGGCGCTCTACTTTTGCGCTGATGATCCCGGATAGAATGTCAGTATGCCAATTTCCTGCATGGACAGAGCATAAACTTACCTTGAGCTTTCTTGGCTATTATCAGGTTGACTTGCACAAGAGTCTCTGTTCCCTCAGTGGACCAATTTTTTTCTTTTGCTAAACCTATTTTATGTGCCAGCTTTGTCATTATAGTCTGCAAAGTAACTTTACATTGCCTTCACCTCTGTCACCTGTCAAATGTCCAGAGTAGGCTGTTTTCCAGGCATTCAACTAAGGCAAACTCAAAATATTAAAATATTTTGTTGGCTTTTTGTATTTGGGTCATATCAAATGTTCTTTGACTGTCAAAAGGAATGTACATCACCAGGTGATGGTGAATTTAACTTGTAATTTCAGTGTTGTTCGTCATTTTTTTCGATGCTTAAAATATCCATTTGTGTGCCATGAGTTATATTAATAACATTTCTCAGAACAGAAATCAATGTCTACATCTTCTCTGGCCTCTGAGCTGGTTTTGAAGCTTCCTCCTCTCAGTGTGCACTACAACTCTTATTTGTGTCTTTATTGCAAGCTCCAAGGGTTTCTGACAGGCTACTCCTGTCAGATCATGTGCTGTTTGTTCTGCCACTGACTTGCTCTTGTCCTTAGCATCTAAGCACTGTTGCAGAATCCAAAGGAACATCACACTCCAAGTGGAGTGATGTTAATGGTCACCTATCCAGTGTACCTGCAAGCACTGAAGATCTCTTAGTATCGTCTGTGAGGTGGGTTTGATGCCACTGTGGAGAATGCTGTGAAACCTGCAATGCATTTCTGTGTGCTTCAGAGAGGGATAAAGAACCTTTCCTCTTTTGAGAGAATAGGTATTGTGGTGGACGCTCATCCAGTCACAGCCTTGGACACTGCATTAATGTATATGGCTCCCTGCAGGAAAGAATAGCAGTTTCTTAGGCAACAGGACTAGTTTCTCTACCTCACCTTGAGACTTTTAAATACATATTGCAACTTTGAAAGCTTCACTTGTATAAACGATGTTATATAATTAATTTTTTTTTACCATCCCATTTCCTTCTTGCAGATATCAGGATTCTCCTTCTGTTGTTTAACAGTGATCAGAAATTTGATTGTATTGCCAAGGTCATCTCAAATTCCTCAGGTTTACTTCATAAATTCCTCCTTAAATAAATAAATAAATAAATAAAATCTATCTTCTGTGCTTTAACCAGGTAACTGCAGTGGAAATATGTGTTTGCTCCTCTTAGGGTGCTAGCTGTCATTTCTTCCATTTCTTCATCACCCTACCCCACTGTTGAGAAAAGGTATTCTTCAGCATGCCATCTGTGTGCCTATGTGTGATACATGACTGTAGCTTTTATGGGACTCCCTTTACAAAAACTCATGCCAGGATGAAAATGCTGTCTTCCAGATGCCAATTACAAACCCTGCCTCCTTCTCCTGATATATCCATTTGCTGTCTTTCAGTCTTGGCTATTGGACTCTGAAAAGAATTGTGAAAGCTGTCTGCTTTGTAGCCTTCCCCTGATTTATCAGTTGTGGTTGTCACAGTGACCCTCCCTTTAAGAGATGGGCGATTTAGATGATCAGAAGCTTCATACTTAAGTGATGTTCCCAAAGGCACTGCAAAATTATGACCCAGTATTTTTTGCCTGTAGTATCTGAAATGCTGTCATTACCTGGATTATAGATTTGTGAAGTCAGTAAGTAATAATTAGATATACATATTTTTATAGGTAAAAGTGATGTTGATAGGAGGTATTTTCACTTATTTTCTGAAACACAATAGGGTACTGTAACTGTTTAAAGGCACTGTTGCCCATCTGTCATTGCTGTGTCTGGGTGCCTTTCATGTTAAACTGATAATAATGGCATCATCCTATAATGGATTATTCTGTAGTTCTTTTGTTTAGGAGGAAATGTGCAGATGCAGGGTTTTTGATTCATAATTCATTCCCTCACACTTTTTGGAGGGGGTTACTTTAGTTTTTTAAATTCAAGGGAATATCAGTTTTCTTTATGCCATTTCTATAATGGAAGAAGTGTTCGAAAAAGATAACAACTTTACAGTGCTTTCACTGAAGTTTGTCAGGCTAGTTTTGCCTGAAGTCTTTCAAAACCTTGAGGGAAGAGATAGAATATGTGATGCTACTGACATATAAACTAAACAATCCATTTTATGTCCAAAAATGAGTAAGCATCACACTCTAACCTTCACATTTTTTTGTGCGGTATGTTATATTCACTAGGACTGAAGAAAAACAGCTTTAGGTTTGCTTCAGAAATGATCTTCCATTGTTAGTGTATCGCTTGATTGGATGGTGAGAATTAAATGGTCCAGATAAAGACAGATTAGCAAAACCCAACTTTTTTTCCATGTTACAGGAAGTGTGTCCTCTTAAACCATCAGAAGACCAGGCAAAAGAAAACAACAGGGGAAAAAAACCCAAACATTTAACAGTTTCAAAGTTTGAGTAGCCATTCCTGCTTTTTTGTTTCGGTATTAGACTCTAATTTCCATTACCATTAGCATTTTGCCCTTCAGTACAAGGCTATGAATAACAAGAATGAAGTGAATGAATGAAATTAAGATCTCTCTAGGGGAGATGTTGGTGTCCATGCAGTGCAGTCAGTTGAAGCCTCGTTGCTGTGCCCCTCTCTGCAAACATCAGTAAGACCTACTTGTAAGTACAGTGCATACCTAAATGCTTTATTAGTGTGGTTCACACATAGCAAACCTTATCCTTCAGACCCTTATGTTTTGAATTCAACAGGCAGTGGTTGAGCTCCATTTATCCGCAGTTCCTTTATCTGATGCAAGAGCAAAGTGTGGTTTCATGTGAGTTCACTGAGCTGGTGGAAACGTTTGCCAGACACTCTTCAACCCTGAGATCATTTGAACAAATTATAATTGATGGTTATGATAAAGATTGCAAATGAGAAAATGCTGTTAACAAAATCCATTAGTCGGTTACACATTCTTTAACCTGTGCCTGTGTTTTGTATTTGTTTTTACTTAAAAGAGCTGTGACCTTCAGCTGTGTGTAATAATGAAGCATAATTCCTATATTTCACAGTGTAGGTAATATGCCTGTACCTTTCTGACAAACTAAACAAACAAATAAACTGTCACTTATGTTGAATTACTACTTACCCCGGTGGCAGCCAAAGGTAAGTTCAGTTTTATGTTTGCTATGAAATCCTTCTCTGCGTGAAGAGCAGTATACAATGGGCTGTAATGGGAACTTCTTATAAATCCCTCCCTGCAGGGATTTACATTGTCAGTAGTCTCCCACATACAATATGCCTTAATTGAAAGGCAGCCTCAGTCAGTTGGGTTTTTTTCCTCCTAATTATACAATAATACTGTTTTATATGTCATGTACAGGTTTGGTTTTCTGGGGGGTTTTATTTTTGCATATATATACACACGCTTCTAGGAAATCAGAAAGTGAAGGTAATTTTTTTCATCTTTTCTTCAAGGCTAAGTATATTTTGATACTTCTTAATCACTGGCTTTCATACCAGTAGATTATTTCCTGTAGTTTAGTGTGATTCTAACATAGTCAGAGACAATTATAACATGAAAAACAAGGGCTGACTGAGAAGAAAAGAATGGACTATCACATAGTTAATTTTTGGCTTCAGCTGAGTAAATCCTTTCACAATAGATGAATTAGGGAAGGTGATGTAGACATGATTGCCATTTTGGTGACAACCTAATGTAGAGCAACTGAAAGAGATGGGGTAGGAGAAGAGACACAGAGGACCTGAGCAGAGATCTAAAGTTTCGGTCTCAGCATTTTAGTATAACAATTACTAAGAACAAAAGGCCACATCTTGCATTTTTCCATGTCTAGTCAATAAAGGTATAGATAACAGTAAAGAAATTTCTCAGGTGTCTGAATAGTCTTTCCTTTCTATTCTGGGCTACTCTGAGAGTTCAGTCAAGAATTTCATCTGATATGGCAGATTGTAGCTTTCTGCTGGATAACCCATTGTGATCCTTCGATACAGCTGTATTATATGATGCACAAGTTGAAGGATGGTAGATGGAAATTACGAAGGTGATACTGATTTTTTTTTTTTAAGTTAACTTTACTAAAACAGTCACTGTCATATTTAACTTTATCTGCTCTAAAAAAGAAGAAACTTTAAGAAATCGGACAGGCAACACAAGAGAGTTACAGGCCATCTCAGGAATGGAAGTTAGTTCAGCTGTGTAGGCTAAAGAAACTATACACACAGTTTATCAAGCAAGGGGACATAACAACTCTTAAGTACCAATTGTACTGTGTGTTCTACATGCTGTCCATGCAGCCTGTAATTGTATTCTCTGATTCTAAGATATTCTGAAATTTTACTTTACTCAAAAAGGCCTCATGACAGGGAGTTTGTATATAAACATCTAGGAGTGTTTCTTGCCCCTCGGATAGAAATTGCCTGTTGAAGACTTAATGAAGGTATTTAAAATTGTACTGGTGAAATAAATTTGCAGTAAGGCTTATGATTTCTTCTTTGCAGGCGGCATGTCAGACAGCATTTTCAATATGCAATATAAATTTTGCATGAAAAATGAGCTACTTCTGTTGACTGATTTTTATATATAGTTCAACAATCAGAAAAGTCAGATGATTTTTCTTCCGAGGACAAGATGACAGTGCTTACAAGTGTATTGCCCATTTTCTGTGTGGTGTTTTTTGTGTTTTTTTTGGACAATAGATTGAAGAATTGAGACTAGCAAGGTTATAACAGTTTTAATATTTATAAATAAATAAATAAATATCAGAAAATAGATGAAATACAAGACATGTATTACAGACCAGAAGAAAGCTATATGCCCAGGATATTTATGATAACTTGAAATCTCCAGAATAATACCAAGGGAAATGGAAGGCTAACATGAGGCTGGAGTCTGCATTGTTTGCTCCATCATTCCTCATCTGCTTGTGCTCTGTAGAACTGTGTTGTTTACCCTTAATATTGAGATTTCATCCTCTGCACATAAATGGCCATATTTTCTTCATCAGTGTATATATTGATATTGCTTATTTGTTGTATTTGCATATCATATTAATTTTAATGCAACACTCTGGAGAAAGGAAAGGAAACGGGTTTTTTTAACTCTTCAGCTTAGTTGCATTTTTAGATGATTCATGTTTGTACCTTTCAAAAGGTTTCCACCAATATAGATAGTGCATATTCTATAATGCTCTATTTAAGTCTCTATGCTCTTCTTCCTCATAGGGATTAGCTGGTCGTGAGATTTCATTACTCCCTGTCAAATACAACTACTGTTTGTTACCTGAGCAGTACCCCATGATGAAAATGAGTGCTGAGCAGTGAAACATGCAGTACGTTAATTCCTTATTGGGAGAGAATATATATTTGCTTATTATTTGCAGAAGTAATATATCCATTCTAAAATATATTCTAAAAATAATTGTATTTCCTGGAATTAATTAGACAAACTTCAACCAAAAAAAAGTTAATAACTCAGAGGCTTATGAAATTTTAAAAATGAGTTGGCATATCTTATGTAATTGCCTCAAGATTTGTACTCCAGTGAAGGAAAACCACTTTCTCCCCCCAAATAAACAAATCAAAAGTTATGGCAAGTTTTTAACAGTATTTTATTATCAGGAAGTGAGAAGACTGTGGTACTTTTTCTCCAAAATCCATCTTTCCTCACAAATCTGTACATGCAACACAAATTTTGATTCAGCAGAGCATATTTCATATAAATTAATTTATCATAGGGATAACTTTAAGTGCTATATATAATGAAAATATCATTCATAGGTTTCAAAAATTCGAGTATTACACTTTTTTTTTAATGGTATTAGACAGATGCTACAGGCAGGAGCAACTTTTAAAATTCTAAAAGACATAATCATAGGAAAAAAGCTCTCTACTTGTTTTTATATCCAAATCCTTATTTGTTAATGCCATGAGCAGTCAAATTACATGTGTAGGAGACCTTTTCATTTTTTTGCTCTCACAGAGTGCTGTTTTAGGGCCAGGCTAATGTGGTAGCACACCAGGCAGTCAGCAAGAAAATGGTGGATAATGGAAAAAACCTGAAAAATGCCCATATACCATTGGGATGCACAGCACAGCACGAAAGCCATCATATGGATGCAGCTTATTTGTGCTGGCTCTGTTCCACATTGACAGGACCCAGGCTGGCTCCCACTGGCTCAACCCCCTGTTCCTCAGTGTTTTGGATCCAGAAGGGGCTTATTAACTCAGGTGCATTGCCTTGCAGGGCCATGTTTTGCTGGGGATTAAGCAGTGGCTAATAGGAACCCAGAGCTCCCCAGAGTCAGCTAAAGAGATACCATAAGCAGCTGCACTGCTGACCTGGCTCAGAAATCTGTACATGGCTCTGCTAAACCATCCTGCTGGACCAAGGATGCCTCTGCAAACTGCCAGGTCTAATATCTCAGCATCTGTGGTGCACTTAATCTACAACCCAGATGAACTATATGTGGATATTTTGGAGCTAAAAGCATTTTTAAAGAATGAGTTTGCAAATAAACTAGCTTCAACTCTTTCACTCATTCCTCTTGTTTGCAACTTGCTGTTTATTTCAAAAGGCAGTGAAAGCTGATCTGGGAAGAAGCATGCACTATATTATCAGGCTAGTTAACCAATTAGCTCATAATTTCTCCAGGCCTGTCCCTAGTTGTGTGTGCTGCATGTTCTTTAGTTGTGTTATGAAGGCTATGTAAAGTTCCTGTCTGAGCTAAGTATTGTCATGAGCTATCAGCTGAAAATCAATAAAGCAAAACTGTATTCATGTGGAATTTGCTAAGTCTGTACTGGGTAGTAATTAAAATATTCACATATCTTTCTGATGCATTTTAGTAATATCATTACTTCAGTAAATCTATGGTTTAGAAATTTAGCTTATCTTAGTTAAATCTAGTTTGTCATTTTAGTAAGGTGGTCAACTGTTTTAAAATCAAACGAAAGGAGAGTGTCAAGAGAGAAGAGCAAATAAGAATGTTACATTACTTTCTTCAATAATGAACAGAGGGGGAAACTGCATGTCTTCCATTCTGTAATGTTTTAAACTCTTCCTGTCATAACACATAATATAGATATATAGTAATAATTACTAAAAATAAGATATATTTCAGGAGAATAAAAATGCTTATAATTATCTTTAAAAAATGTCTTCCTTTTTAAAGCTCTCTGAAAATAATCTGGAACTTAGTAGTTAATAAGTACAAAAAAATTGGTTATACTCTCTCTCTGACTATTCTTCCAGATACGGTTTTCCTTTTGCCATAGGGATCTTTAGCTTTTAGAGTAATCTGGTCATCTTTTGCTATGCTTTCTGTCCTTTTGAGGGTTCCATGAGAGAGTGAACATGGATTTGATCACAGCAATTAATGTTTATATTGGTGGTTTCTATTACCTTGCCAAGTCATGCTGAGTCCACTGGTGGCCTCTTTCAGGTTTGTGAAATTTTTAATTTTTTATAAGATTAAATATTGTATACTAAAGAATACATAAAAGTAAATGGAATTAGATACATTTTGTAAGTTAATATGTGTCCTCCTAACTATTCCAGCACACTCTATATTTCTGTTTCCTCAAAAGATACTTATATTTGCAAAAGCATGCCTAAAAAGTATATTGTGGCTACTAAGCCATTGTTTTACTTTCCTGATATGCAGATTTCCTCAGTACAAAGTATTTTCTGTTTCTGGACATAGAGGATTCTTACTAGAGAAATAATCTAGTTCACAGAAGATGGCAAAAAAATAAAGTCAAAATTTGAGGCTTTTTTTTTTTGTAACATTAATTTTTATTAGCAAAGACTCCAGTACAATTCTCATTAGCAGATTTTCAAGACATCTACCTTTCTTTTTCTTGCGAATCCTGTAACTTCTAGCTGTCATTATTCATGTTTTTGAAAAGAGCCTTTTGAAAAGGAGGGAGGAAAAAGCAATCTTATTTAAAAATATGACTCCTATCCTAGTAGTACTTTCAGTGGTTTTGGGGTTTGTGGTGGGTTGTGTTTTCTTTTGGTTTGTTTTTTTTTAATCTTTTTATTTTTCAGGTATCTTCCTTTTTTATTTTTTAATATCTTGTCATGTTACATTTTTAATATAATATGTGACTGCCCATTGCTGCTTCATTTTCTTCTACCTTTTATGATCTAGTCTACTTGTGTGAACATAAATTTCTCTTTCTGCAGAACTAGTTGTTTCAAAGTGCTTTCTACCAGTCACTTATCTATATTGAGATTCTATTACAATCCAAGGGATTGCTCTTTTAAGAATCTCATTAAAGTCTAAACAAACAATATGAAATTAAAAATCCTTCCCCAAGGCACAAAGACTTTAGACAATACTGCATTGCAAAGCTAGCTAGGTGGGATAGTATTAGACAGGAGGTAATGAAAATATCAGAAAGCTTTAATAGCTAAAAATGTGTAACAATTAAGGTCAAGAAAGTGGCATGTTTTCTAATTCTAAACACTTAGTATAATTCTCAGATGAAAGAACATAAACCCATAGAATCTTTTATCATAAGGCATTGGTCAGAGGGGTTTTTTTTCATGAACTTTTCATAGACCTACTGAAAATCTTACAATAAAGACAGCACTTTAAAGATCCCCACCAAAAATATACCAAAAGTTTTTTATAGCTTTTTATGAAAGAAAAGCAGTTAACACAAAAAATCATAGGTACATTAACATGCTTTAAAGCTCACATGCTGTAAATATTTTCAGTAAATTTACTAGTACTAATTTTACTATCTGAGACTGGGACATACCATAAGAAAATCTTGCCAGTTGTTAGTCTATGGATAGCTTCTGTTAGTCTCTAAAATATTTGTATTTAAACACATGGAGATCTTGAAATAGACAGGTTAGTAATCCAATATTTTATAAAATTTTGTCTGTAGACAGGGCTTACCTCTTTTTACTGAATTTTACTTCTGAACAGCTTTTGTTATGGTGGCTCAGCAGTTTGTTACTGGAGTTGTCTCCTGAGAAGGAAGTGTGTGAATGCTCCTCTCATTCTTTAAGAAAAAGGTATTCCCTAAATTAGAAGTTTTGAATATTGTATTCTCTTGATACTGAAACTTTTGTTTGTGTGTTTCTTGAGAATTCTATGCTCTTCATGGTGGCCAAAGGCTGGTACTGTTCAGGACAGATAGATGTGTAATTTCTGCGTTTTTCTTTTTCTGTTTTTATTTTTGGATGGAAGGCTGACTGTTGTTCTTTTTGATACAGACATCGTTACAAGTTTTCATTGCCTCTATCACCTCCATTTAGAATCTGCTCTTGATTCTGTAGCTGCATATTTGCCATAAGGACCCCAAGAGAAAGTAATCTCATTTAAGAGGGACTGTCCCTGAATCGAATCTTGAAGGAGAAGGTAATTAATGTTAATAAAATCCGTAGCTTCTAAATAATGATATACATTAATTTGCTTTTGTGTGCTTTGGACAGTTAGTATTTTTATTTTGGGGTATAGTGCTGTTTGTCTGCATATCCCACTAATATGTAATTTCTGGATTTACTGTAAGATGTTAACAAAGGGTTCATCAATGGAATCAATTTATCAAAACAGGAAGGTTTAGAAATTCGAGGAGTACACACTGCCAATTAAGACAAACAGTTATTGGCCGGTGGGAAGCTCATGAGCAAGTAATTATAGTAGATGTTCCTTGTTGAACTACCACACATTATTCATCAGATTTCAAGTGATGTGGATTAGGCTGATAAATTGAGTTGCATCATTTGTACCTTTCTCTACAAAGGTCACTGGCACTTCTTAATTTGGTTTGGTTTGGGGGGTGAGAAGAAGCAGTTTTCTCTTAAGTTCATTTAAGTCATTAGTAACTGAGCTGAGAAAGTAATATGGAATCAAGATTCCTACTTAACCCTTTATGTGAGGGTTAAAATTAGTTGGTTTGTTTTTTTGTTTTATTTTTGCTATTGTTTGTGTGTGTTAATAAATTTTAAAATAGACACCATCAGACACTCTTCTTCTGTGACTGTTCCCATATGCTATATCATACCATGTCTAACACAATTTATGGGAAAAATAAATGTGTGATTATGTGGTCAGGACTGGAGGTTTTTTGTCTTTATCAGTGATTAGAGCTTTGGGAACAATACAGTGAGGAGAAACAGGCAGAGACTTCTAGTACATCTTTTGGCTTCAAAGGGCCATATTGCATATATATGTTGGATTTTGCTTTAGTGAAGACATAGTCATCTCTGTGATCTACACCATGAAACTGAGCTCAAATTTCTCTGCACTTCTTTCTCTGCTTACACTGACAGGAGTAATAAGAATTTGGGCTTCATCGAGGGGAGTGTGACCAGCAAGTTGAGGGAGGTTCTCCACCCCCTCTACTCTACACTGGTGAGGCCACATCTCGAGTACTGTGTCCAGTTTGGGCTCCCCAGTTCAAGAGTGACAGGGAACTGGATACAAAGATTAGGGGACTGGAACATCTGTCTTCTGACAAAAGGCTGAGAGACTTGGGGGTGTTTAGTCTGGAGAAAAGAAGACTGGGAGGGGATCTTATCAGTGTTTATAAATATGTAAAGAGTGGGGGTCAAGAGAATGGAACCAGTGTCTTTTCACTGGTGCTCAGTGGTAGGACAAGGGGCAACAGAACAAACTGGAACACAGGAAGTTCCACCTAAACATAAGAAAGAGCTTCTTTACTGTGAGGGTGACAGAGCACTGGAACAGTCTGGAGACTTTCAAATTCACCTGGATGCATTCCTGTGTGACCTGCTTTGGCAGGAGGGTTGGACTAGACGATCTCCAGAGGTCCCTTTCAACCCCTACCATCCTGTGAATAGCAAATGTAGGAATGATTCAGATGATATCACTCAGTTTACTGGGGCTTGTTAATCTTGAACAGCCAAACAATAGCATTAGAATTGTTACTGACTGCTAACTATCTGTCAGTATTATTGTCTAAAGTGTTATTCTGTTAGATGTAGATTTTGTTGTGAATGCCTGATTGAGAACATATGAATAAGAACAAATGCAAAATTCCACTTATTCTATGAAGTAGATAGTTTTTGTCATAAACCTGTTTTAGGAATGTTACTCTGAACTCTGTGGACTGTATAATAATGGGTTATTTGCATGGCATACAAAATGTCTGGTTTATTTTCAAGACAGAAATCCTGAAGGCTGTATCAACACATCATCTTTGATTTAAATGGGTGATTTTAAAATAAGAAAACTTTTAGAATCAAATATCACTTCAGGCACATTTTTGTGTCTCATAAGGTGGTATGGTATCACTATGTCTGATTTCCAGTGAAGATGAGATATTCTTTGTGGTTAGACCAATCTATAAACATGCATACCTTTTCCATCTAAGCTGTACTGTTTACTGTGGGAAGTTGGGTTACATAAATTAAATATACAGTGGATCTGACAGCATGCGATACTGAAGCAGTTTGTGGCATTTGCCTTCCTTTTGTATTTTTCTCAAATTTCTGTTCTGATATTGCTCAGATAAACTGGTTTCATTTGGTTGAGATATAGAAACACCTGCCACTAAGAGGTACTGCACGTAGAATAACTGAGAAATGAAGTTATGCATAGCCCTGAGTGAGGTTTGTGAGGTTACTATATGAAGTTTTCTTCAGAACTTTTCAAGGGTTTTTCCTGTGGTTTGGGAGCCTGGAGTGCTCTTGGTTATGGAGAAGCTGAAACTGGAGCCTTGTTACAGAATAATCTTTCACACTGATCATCAAGTGTAATTGGTACTGACACTACCCTGTGACTCTGAGCCACCTTAGCCCTTTCCCTATCCCCATTTTGTTGAATATATTAAAAGATAATCAAAGAGGTTTCTCAAGATGTCATAGCAATAACTGGTCTTCATGAACTGTAGGTACTCACATCTTTTAAAAGTTTCTGTATATCTGGCTATCAGGCTGCTTCTTTTTTCCTTTATTTTGTTTTTCCACCTCAAATTGTACCATATTGTTAAGTGGATTTGTGTATAAATTGAGTATCTCATCAGCGTTTTGTGGTTTGTTTGTTTATTTTTTAATTAAAACCTTAGACAAATCTCATTAGGCATCTTCTATGACTTTAATTTATAAAGAAATTACTATTAAATGTATTAAACCATAATTTTGGTTAATGTATAACATTACTATTATTACTAATATCTTTTCTGATAGTCATTACTCTTCAAATCTGTTCCGCCTTGGAAATATACAGCAGCTGAACTGACAGAATGTTGTGGAAAGTATCTATCAGATATTACCAAGGATGCTACACAATGACAAAATAATTTCTGAAAAAATAAATAAATAAATCTTTGTTTATGCTCCAGCAAAGCAGACAAATGTCTGTACACTTCTTTCAGTTTATTTATTTTGACGTGTGTGAGAGTGGAGTGCTTTGCACATGACCATAGAGGAATACATTTAGTATTTAGGAAAAACAGATGAAATTTGGACTGCAATTTAGTAGAAATTACAGTTGATTGAGAAGTATGCAGATGAGAGGGAAAATGGGCCTGTTCTATGATGTTATTTAGATAATTCGCTCTGCAAAGCCTAAATTCAGATCGAAGGTAAAAGACATATTGCAAAGTCAGTTTATTACAGCCTGCAGTTTATTAGTAACATGTAAAATATTTCATATCCTGTCCTTTTTATGTAACTCCTTGGATTGTTCCAAATTTTCCAATGTTTCTTTGATTAGACACTGTTCTGTAAATTGTTGTCAAGATGTTCTAGATGTTGACACTGGCTCCTGCTCACCAAGTGATGTCTTCTGTCTCCTGTGCAGAGATAAAACATTGTTCCAGTCACTCGCTTGGAACCAGGAGATTGTCTGCTGCAGAAACAGGCTATCAGCATTTACTAGTATGGCATTCTTCATGGGTTTAAAAAATGAAATATTTTAAAGTTATTGAGCTGGTTTGTTTGGATTTTTTTTCCTGTTTCTCCTACGAGACAGGAGAATTCTTTTTTCTTTGACTGATAGATAAATGTGTACACTTGTACTTCTGTTCACATAGACTGTATGAGACAGTATTTACAAATTGAGTTCTGTCTTTAGGTTTTATTTTTGGTAGATTTTACTAACTCAGAAGTATTTGGCATAACACTTTGAAGTTGGCCATGGTTTTGAAATTAACAGCGCGTAATTTTTGGACAGGAAGCGAAGAGAGTTTATTGTTTTAATTACAGTGTAATGTTCATATTAAATATATTTATATTTTAAAATTCCAATTTTAAGGAGATTTTAATAGAAACTGGAGCTGATGAGGCAAAGCAATGCAAAAATGCTGTTCCAGATGGCATATATCCAGAGGGAGACATTCATATATTGACAATGGTGGAAATATATGAAAAAGAAATAAGTAATGAGTATGAGACTAGTGAAGAGAATCCGAGTGAGAATAGTTCAGGACTCAATCTGTTGTTGTAAGGAAAGGAGTAGCAGTTTTCTCTACATGCTATAATCTGGTCCCAGGGAAAGATACTGAAATTCTAAGTGCTTCAGTCAAACAAATGAGGAATGCAAGAATGAGTCAGCAGGGCAGTTATAGATCAAATTGCAGAGAGAGAATAAAAATTTTGCAAATATGGGAGGAAAGGGAGAAGAATGAGGATTTTTAATGAAGGTCAGTTTTGAGGTGATAGTGGAGATACAAAGGTCATTTTTCTGGATTAGAAACAGAAAAGACCATGTTGTGTGAGGCATTAGTTACTGTCATGGGTAATCTTGTGGATAGTTGATCTAATCTGGCATAATAGCAATTCTTACTTGTGTTGCAGAGTATTTTTCTTCTCCTGAAATGCACTCTTTGAAGCATAATGTTTACATTTTCTTAAGTACATTTAAAATTAATTGAAAAACACATGGCAGATACTACTTACTTAAAAATCCATTCCCTCTCAGTGTCATTTGAAGTGGCAACACTGATTTTTTTTGAACCTTATAACTAGCTCAGACAAAGGTTAGAATTAAATATCATGTCAAGGAAAGTAGGCTCTTTACTTAAAAGCAAATAGCAGATGCTATCTTTCATTGTAGAAGGGGAGTTTTGTTGTTAAATGCCTAATTATAGTGCTGTGTGTCTGCTCACCTTTAGCGCAGTACAACTTTTGTTCAAACTCCTTAGTCTGAAGTCTCTTTTAAATTTGTTATTAATTTTTAGTGCAGTGGTATTTGATATTTTGGTTTAGGTATTCATTTCTTCCCCATGTGCTTGTTTTCTTTATCCTATAGAGAGTCTGCAGTGTCATGCCATAGGCACAGTACACCAAGGGAGGCATTTTTTTACCTCCTCAGATACTAGCCAGCAAAGGCTCCCTGGAAGCACTCCTGGGAGCATGGAGAGTTTCATAAATTGCAGAGTAATTAAAAATTACCTTGCTTGGAAATGTAGGTGTGGTACTATGTACTTCCAGCTGCCATATCCTACCCAGCATTGGCAGCATCCTCACTCTGACTCTCTGATGTGGGCTGCTGACTGATTCTCCTTTATAGTTCAAAATAAAGGGTAACATGGAGTTTCTGTAGCCACCTTCTGGAAGTTAGAGAGATTGTTTTTTATTCTGCAGTGGAAAGTAGGTTAACTTTGTAATAATGCAAATTATAAATATACTGAATTAAAGTATGCTGATTATAATTTAGAGATTAAAATATATGAGAGTTCCTTTATACTCAGACAGAAGGAGTAGCAGTTATGCCCCTCATGAAGTTAAAGCAAGTCTGCTTTTATAATTAAAATTATTATGAGATGGTAGAGGGGTGGTTCAGTGGCTGTATCATTGTCATTTTATCAGCTTTCTTAAAGTGATATCAATCCATCAACAACTGATTCATTTTACCTTATTAAAATCACACATGATGCAAAAAAAGTTACTGATATAAACCTAGAAAGTATATATTTTTATATATTTCTACCATGTCTACTCTCTCTTTGCAGTCAGAAAATGTTATCTTTGTGTTATCCTAATTTATTGTGTAATATATGAATATACTATGAATATACACAATACATACATATATATGAATATTTTAGCACATTTTCTTCATGTTAGTATGATAAATATGAGATGCAACAGAATTTGGTTGCTGTAGCTTCTTCAGAGCCATTTGAAAAACCCTTCTGATCAGTAAGGCAACAGGCTAGCTTAATATACTGGCATTTTGAAGGGGAAATTTTTCAAGGGCATAAAGAGAAGGAATATGCCCAAGCACCCGTGCAAGCAAGAGGCTCTGGCTGCAGTGGGGGTGAGTGGGTTGCAGGGAGAGTGCTGCCTTCTGCTCCTCTAGCTGAGCTGCTCATGTCCCACCAGGGCAGGGAAAGGGACTCAGCTCTGCTTGGGAGCTCTGGGGCTGCTGTTGGAGCAGGCCTCGTAAGGAGGCAGGGAATGGGGAAAAGAGAAAAGAGGGGGGGGAAAAAAAAAAAAAAGCATCATCCGTTATCTATGTTTTGTGGACATTTGTTTAAATAAAGCTGTTTTCTAGAGGGTATCTTCATTTACAAGGAATGTTGGATATGGCTTTCAGTTTACGTAAGCTGCAGGTTCAAGCTTTATTGTACAGCAAAGATGGAGCTATCCCCTGAAAAAAACCCGCTAAGATAAGTTGTAATTTCAATTTTTCACACATTTTTCATTCTGTATTTCAGTAAAAATCTAATCTACCCAATCATTGCTTTAGGCTAATAGCCTGTAATACAGTATGGTGTCAAAAATGTCAAACTTAATGAAAAAAAAAAAGGGTTGAAATCACTTCAGCATTCACTGAAACCACTTCTTTGAATATTTTTTTCAATAATCTGTGCATTCTCTTAGTGGGTCTTGTGGAATATGTATTAATCAAATCTGAAATAAAAATGGAAAGCTGTGCTGCCGTGAAACTCTTCAATATCTAATGTATGTATTAAAGCTATAAATCCATTGAATATATTTCCAAGAAATCATTGATATATAACCTAAAAGAAAAAAAGAGTTTTACACTGTGCTTGTCATATGCATCTTACTGTACCTGTTGAGACTTGAGCTTTTTAAAATGAAAAACTGAAAGTTCTTGTAATCTGTTCGGCGAGGTAGTCAATTTCTTTATCCTTAAAATAGTTTAGAATTTCTATTGTAAAGTTGAAAGGAGAGAAGGAATAGATTCTATAATATTCATGCTATTTTATTGCAACAAATAGTTTAATTACCTGACTCACTCATGTATGACAAACCTTTGAAATCTCATAGGTAATTTGATAATACATAGAAGATGAAACACCTGCATGTCAATACTTTTGTCCATTTGCATAACTCTCTTAAACACAGAGGCAATGGAAAATCCACAGCAACAATTTAACAAGTTTTTATGTGTTTATTGCTGTCCTTCCATCACTTCCATTAATATTTGTTTTGTTTTTCTCCTTCATGCTACAGCAGTAATGCTGATGATGCAACCCCAGGCAGTCATTTCTGTATAATAGCTTTGGGCATGAAATGCTTGATTTGCACTCCTGAGCAGCTATCACAGGCTTTGCTGTCCAGGTCTGTATGTGTGAGGGGTTGTGAAAATGAGGAGGTTTCCTAAACTTTAGGGATGCGAGTAATGCACAGAGTAAAAGAGGAATAGAGGGAATGAGCAATGCAGCCATAGTGGAATTGAGGGCAGGAGTAAGAATTTTTTCGCTCAAAACAACAGATTT
Source organism: Chloroceryle amazona (assembly GCA_027560015.1). NCBI lineage: Eukaryota > Metazoa > Chordata > Aves > Coraciiformes > Cerylidae > Chloroceryle > Chloroceryle amazona. The sequence continues at coordinate 6,707 of JANHFX010001126.1, read as the reverse complement.
ATTTTAGTTCTTAGGTGTTTGCTTTTGTAAAAGAGAAAAAGAAGCAAGAATGTAAGACAAGAACCAGGCTATTCTTAGTCTATCCTAACATATATAAATCCATAACAAAAACTGTACACAATAATGAACACCACCTTTTTTTCACTGGACAAAGTCTGTCTGAATTCAGGACAGCTTTCTCCTTACTTACTTAGATAGTAAATGCAGAAGGAAAGATGATTATATGCCAATATATTAGATATTCTACTTTTGAAGACTCGGAACTGTCACGAGTTTACAGCATTGACTGTGTCACAAAATTAACTTGAGCCTGAGCAGTTTGACTCATTATTTTGTCCTCATAATTAAAACTTCTAAGGAAAAATTCTGAAATAATAATTTATCTTGCTGTTGCAATATATAAAATTGTTTAACCTATGTGAAAATTAATTCATATACAGAGGAAAGAGCACTTGTAATGACTTTGCCTCTGGATCAGATATTGAGAAATACAGCTAGATAACTATTGATTATACTAGTATATGCTTTTATGCTACAGTACTATTATATGTTAACATATTACAAAATATGCTGTATCACCAAAATGCCCAAAAGAACATTCAACAAAAATGTTAATTGATTAGACCTGTTATTTCCAATTTATTTTGCCAAAAAGTTTAGGGCAGTGTTCTGAAAAATTGAAATATCTGAAAATGTTCAGGTTATGAATTCAACCCATTTGAGTAACTAATAGCCTATACAGGTGTCAAGAATGCCAGCATCCTCTACTTGCTACTGGCATTTCCGAGTACACTTTGTTTTTATTCAGCAGTGCCTGAAAATTAAGTGAAGTAGTCTAATTTTACTTAACTTAGAAGCAATATCCACCTTTAGTCTTGAGCTTTGGTTTATGAGCTTATCTCCACCCCCTGCCCCCATCATTTCCTCATCCCTGATTAGGAGACTCATGTAAAAGTCAATGATAGGGTTAGTCCTAACTATCTCTCCCAAAAGTCTCTTTTTTGGAAGTTCACACGTGTATGCGTGGAAACACACACCACAGGGTCACTGTCCTTGTATAAGAAGCTTGTTAGGCACATCTGAATGAACAGGATTAACTGCTTCAACTGCATTTCTCTACAGACATTTACTCATGCTTGAAGTTAGATGCAAACTCAATTCCCATCTTTACAAATTCAATTCAGCACTACTGGATCTCCACACTGAAGAGTTTCTTTTTCTTAAAAAATAGTGCTGGCTGCATTTTCTACATGATTAAAAATGTTTTTATTCAATTATGAAGTTTTTGGGTAGGAGTGATGTGGTAAAGCAGGTAGTTCCAACAATGTCGCTCCATCATGTGGAGATATCTCACCACATTAACCAACAGGCATTCACTTGATAAATAAGTAAGTTTATGGTCAGCACCATATAAATTGCCCGTTTTTCTATTTTAGTACTTAATTTCCTTTTGGCTCTTGCATGAGGAAAGAAAGGAGATTGCTGGATTTATTTTTACATCTTTCAGTAAATTGTTAGAGGTATTAATCAGACACCACCATCCACAGCATTATTTGTAGTAGTAACAAAATGTTATATTCATTAGAAGTACTTAATAAATTTCTAGGTTTTCCTTTGAATTCAGCAAAAGTTATGGTGACTCAGCATATATGGAAGACTAGCTTTAAAACATGCATATGTCTGCGTACAAATACCTATGAAGTCAGAAGCCTAATCTGGCCAAATCTATGAATAATTTGATTGACAGTGTTTTAAACTATTTTCTACTAATAAGTACTTCAGCATTCTGCATGAAATGCATCTTTTTAAGTGAAATCACTACATCACAGTCTATTACAGAGTGTTAAAGAAAAAAACCCAGTTGGTTACATTTACCATATGCTGCAGCCTGTACTGTAGCTACTCTTAATTCACTGTTATGGTCTCAACCTCTTTTCAATTTCTGCTCTTCCCCTTAGATTTTAATTTTTATTATTTTCATAAAAGTTGGTCTAAAATGAAGAGCCTCTTTCCCATTCAGTACTTTGTCGTGTTGATGGAATAAAAAATGAAAGGTCTGGGGGTGAGGTTGGTGTAGCGGTTGAGCCAAACCCTTGAGGTTTTCCTCATCAAAAAGGAAAAGTGAAAGAAATGGAAGTTGAGTAAAACATGTCTTTAGATCCTATTTTTTTTTTATTTTTATATTTTGAGCAGTTTTCTTCTAAAACATACATGTTTTAAAAGGAATTTTATTTTAAAGTCTCCACCCATCTTTTTTAATGAGTAAAGGAAATAAAAGCAAAATGAAGTTACCTACTGTTCATTAAGAATAACTTAAGAGATTTGTGTGTAATTCTCATCAGCACTATTTTAGTCTCAGGAGACATACATAGTTATGACTGGATTCCTGCCTGTACACTTCTTGAAGTGTGTTGACACTCTTCAATTTATTCATTAGCTTCCCTAGTTCTCTGAGTGCCTTTCTGATATTAGCAATGCATATATGACAAAATGATACACAAAACATTTGCACTGTAGGAAAAAAATTGTGACCAAAAAATAATTCACTCCTTAAATCTTTCACAGCTATGAACTCTGATATCATAACAATTAAGCTGCAACATCAGTACTGTACCAACAAAAGAAATAAGATTTTAAGAAAGAATGATCAGCATGTGTACGTTGTAGCTATGTTGTCAGTGTTCTAGTTGAAGAATGAAACTTAAGAACTAGATATCCTTACACTAGAATGGCATTTTTGTGCCATAACTATTGTATCATTGGGAAGAACATCTGAAATTAAATCGACGGGTATGTAAGTATTCAAAACCTGAGCTAAGAAACTAATTTTGCTCCTTAGTAGGAAAAAAAAAATAGACTAAAAGAATAATAATTAAAAAAGGTATTACTGTTTTGCAAAGTACTAAGTAAATTTCCTTTTAAATATTGACTCAAATGTGGTTTGGGAATGTCTTCAGTCATATTTCTAAAATCCTTCTTTGAACGACATAGGTGCTTTGTGTGGGTAAACTGTTGAAAAATATTTTTATGAGTTGAACTGTGCAAAGGGCTAGGGTTTATTCTTAGGTTTGAATTAAGGTTTTTGGATGAAGAGCAGGGATGTTGTTTTACTTTCTAAAGTATATAATGGATATTGAAGGAGTATATAGGCTCAGGGGCTTTTTATTAACTTATATGAAATGGTTCAACTTTACATGGAGTCATGTCTACAAAATGCTGTTTATAGCTATTTAGAAGTCACTTTAGAAATACTAAAATATTGCACAGAACTGTATGATTTTGAGCACAGTGGCCATGGTGTGTTCTTTTCACTATGCAATGCACATAAAATGTCAAATCATAAATTTATAATGAACACATTCTAAGTATTAAATGCACTCTTTCAGCATATTAATATTATGCTGTGGATCTGTTCTGGAGGATAGCAGTTAAATATTTGAATTTTTAATTTGGTTCAGTGGTAATCGCTGAAAGGGAGATTTTTGAGCCACGTTTAAAAAACTGTGATGCCTTTGTGTGTTCTGTGGTGCTGGAGGCTTAGTCACGATATTCTCGCACACCAGCAGTTCCTATGGGTTGAATTCTCCTGCAAATGTGTAGGCGTTTAGGACAATAATACCAGAAGATGCTTTTAGAGATAGGCTTGCTGAGAGGTGATAGAAGAAATTGCAGGCAATTTTAGGAGTAATTAAATCCAGTGGTTTTGAAGTTATTTTCTCATAATGATTTCAGGGGTATTGCTCTGATAGTAAATTAAACAAACAAAAAACCCCCCCACAAATAAACAAACAAACCACAACCCACAAACAAACAAAAAAATCCTATTCGGGTGCTTTTAACTTTTAAGGATAAAATGATTTGTAACTTGCAGGCTTAAGGACAAAATTCCTTTCTGTTTCTCAAGTCTTCACTTGTCTCATCTAAAAGAGGAAGTGCTATAAATATGTTGTAACTGTGAAGAGCTATAAAATTACCCAGTAATTTCTGTCTTCCATTACAACCATTTTATTTATTTCCTTCAGTTATATATAAATATGGAAATTTATGTTTTTGAGTAATTAAATAAACCTGGTTCTTAAACTTGATTTTTTTTTGAAGTGCTTTTTGGCTTTATGCAATATATTTCAAGCTATTTTAGAAGGGATTTTTTTTCCATATTTTTCTCTTACAGAGTGATTTTGAGAAATACATGTCAAATGTCCAAGTGCACATAATAAATGAATGAGAAATGGTTTATCTTTTTAATGTGAATGGACTATGAAATGTTTATAATAAGGTTTTTATACCAGATGTGCACAATGTTTTTTCACTGTTATCAAAGATACTATATTTTTAGTGTCAGGAATTATAAAATCATAGATTAGATAAAAATGGCAAACTACAAGCTTTAGTATATCTTCAGTTTGGGACAAAATTAAAATGATGAGATCTTTTCCTATCTTTCATTATGTGGGTTTAAGATTAGTTTGTGCCGGTATAATTTATCTCAATTTGGCTTCAGTGCAGCCTGTGCCAGTGGTCGTATTTATTGGAACAGTATGTTTTGGCACCTCCTTCTGTAAAATTTTAGCACTGAGGACAGTCATGGCCTTTACAAAGAGCTGGAACTTTTTATGGTCAGAATTACCGACTTTTTTCTCCCTAGAGTAGTCACTCTCCTGGACTTTGACTGCTATAGTAGGTCAGGCAATCTTAAGCAATTAGAGTAGGTATTTACAGCATTAAAATAAGGCATAGAAATGGTAACAATATTAGCAAGCCTGTTGATTTGAGTGAAGATGAAAAAAGATCTTAGACGAAGGGGAGAAAGAGAGGATTTTTGCCACATTCTCAATTTTCTTAATCAGCTTCTCAAATTTGGTACACCATTGCTTTTTAGGTGTTACCATTTAATTATATATTCTTTTATAAAAGTAAGGATTATATAGAAGTTGCCTGAGAAAAAAGATGAGTCTTAATGCTTTTTCTGTGTGTCAGCTTAACCGGACTGGAGCATAAATAAGCATTTTAAGTACTCGAACATTTTTTGGTCAGGTTTATATATGCATACAGAACAGAAGTCTGTGATTCTCTAACACATCTCTGAACACCAGTAGACAGAACTTCATTGAATCATTCGGAGGCCGAATTATTTTTCTTTATCCCACCATCATATTTTGTATGAATTCTCATTCTCTCTGTGACCAGTGCATACTGTTAACAAGGATTTTACTGAGCTAATAAAAATAAAAGGTGTTAGAAAAATGTGTACAAGGTAAGGGTTATAGAGAAACCTTTCTAAACTCCAGGAAAATTAAGGTTGAACAAGAAATATAAATCCTAAACAGCTTCCATCCCAACATTTGCTGTCCGTGAGACCCTGGTAAAAGTACTGAGAGGAATTTCAAATTAATGTTTTGGTCTTATGGCTTCCTCTGGTTTCCAAAAGGTGAATCATAAACATTTGTGTCTCTTGCTTAAAATGAAACTATTGGTACTATTCTCTTCAACAAGGAAATAGTTTGGGCATTTTCTTCTGATTTTAGATATTTGAGAAACGGCATGTTCTAGCTCCCTTCTTCCTGTCCCTTAAGTGTGCTTAAAAAAAAAAAAACACAGAGCAATTTTAAATGACTAACGTCTTAAACACCTTGGATAAATTTTTTTACTCTGTCTCCTCTACTACCTGTTATCTTTTTAGTTTGTTTATTCTCTTATTCCTTCATATCCTACAGGTCAAGGTACATTAGAATGTCTGCTGTTGACTCTCTAAGAAACATCACTGAGAAAATCCTGAGTGCTTGTTGAGTCAGATTAAAGATTGTTTTGGTAGGGCTACAGTAGCCTCGGGTCAGCTCCTGCCGATGAGATATATAGGATAGCTCTTCTGAGTTTGCTGCGTACTCTCATTAAACCTGCTGTGCTGACACTGGTGTCACGGACGGAATCTAAATGTGGATGTATGAGAGCCAGCACAACTATTTTTTGTCTGAACATTGACAATTCAGCTAACCCCTGGGTTTCTCTCCTGTGCTCATGAAGTGCCTGGGCCACATTTGCAGAGCACTGCACAGGATGTGTGAGGCATTGAACTTATTAGGCAAATAGTTACTTGCTAAGGCTCCTGTGTGGAACAGCTTTGCACTGTACACTCTCTTGTTTAGCAAACAGGTTTCTCATTTCTTGCATACTCAGAATAATTAACCAGGTACCTGCTTCCTTAAGAGTTTCAAGTATCTTTCTTGCAGTTTAGATATTTTAAAAATTCAGAATAACAGAAGGACAAAATAACAAGGAAAAGTAGTATGCTTTCTGCTCTGAGTGTCTCATCAATAGTCATTGTCATCATCTGGAAAGTTATGGTTTCCAAACTTTCTGAAAACATTTTTGTGGGGGGTACTAATGTCAATACAATGTGAACTGCAATAAGAGAACTCTAACAGAAGGTTATATAATAATACAACTTAATTATGTCAGTAATACTATCTGTAAGAGAAATCCAAAGTCTTGCTTTCTGTCTATATTTTCAATGTAAAGGTTATTTCTAAAATGAAACCTCTTAGTTTTAGTCAGGAATAGTCATTTTGCAGGATTAGCATGGTATGCAGAGAGTACAGTTACTTCAATTAAAAAAAAAAAATTTCCTTCTTAGTAGTTATCTTTAAAAGCGAAGTCAGCATACAAACCATTCTAGTTTCAGACTCCACCCTCTCCCTCCGCCCCCCCCC
>JANHFX010001124.1:0-23428 GCA_027560015.1 Chloroceryle amazona | reverse complement strand
GGGGGGGGGGGGGGCGGTGGCAGGGGGGAAGTAGTGAGATAGTGGGGCAGACAGAGAGAAGGGGGATGTTTAAATACTTCCTTCTCATACTACTTGTCTGTTTGGAAGGTGCAGCTGGTCCAGGTCTCCTTGCACTTCAGAGGTGTCTTTATACCATGCCTCCTACAGAGCAATCAAAGTCTGTCCATCTCAGGAGTAGCCAGGGCTTTGCCCTTCCAGCTCGTACTGAAACACTGCACCAGAACTCTCCTACTGTTCTCATTTCTTATAAGCATTTCAAATCCATTTTTTCTTGTGTCAAAACTGCCTTTACTTAAGCAGCTCTCTTCTTTTCCTGGTATTTCCTCCTCCTTACCTCACAGGCAAGAGCCAGACTCACCCAGCTATTATTTAGAAGTTACACAAGGCCAGGTCTTCTAAGGCACCGTGTGTACCAAGCAGTGAAGTGCAAGGCAAATTGTCTCAAGTGCCTTGAAGAGATACTAACTCAAGCCCCTGAAGTGATGCAGATATTACTCAGGCAGAGTTCTGCTGGCAAGGTTATTTTGCTTCTGGTATCAGACCCAGCACAACTGACGCTCACACCTGGTGACCTATGCGAGAAGCACCACTGTGATGGACACTGTAATAGAAAACATCTCCGATTTCTTCATCAGTTTGTATAATGCCTTTTTCTTGAATAAGAATGAATAAGAACACAGAGCAGTCTCCAGGAGGTCTCACTTGTATAAAAGCATGCACAACTCCCCAGTTACACTGGAAACACTGTGACTTGAAGCCTATCTCACAGCCCTGTCAGCCTGAAGTCTTGTTTTCACCCTGTAACTGACTGAGCACTGCACTAAGAACATCCATGCACCAGGTTGTTTCCAACTGACATGATCTCCTAGCCAGCAGCAAAAACCTCATTACATCCATATTTGTCTTCATCCCACTTGGAATTCTGGTTTCTCTTTCAGGTTTGCTGCTGCAACTCTTGCCCTTGACCATCCTCACCCTGCTTAGTGATCCCACAGCCCCAGTACTGTGCCAGCAAAGCCCATGACCACGCTCTTGCCTTTTGTGGCAGTGTCCTCAGGGAAAGCAGGAGTCAACATCATCTCCAAAGAACCTCAGCATTTATCTCTTCTTTCAAAAACTCCCACCACCACTTTTCCTTTATCCAGCTCTTCACCTACAATAGCTGGGTTATACTGTGTCTTCTCCAGAAAAATAAACCACTTATGATGTAATGCAGCATTTTATTAACCTCTCACCATGAGGAAATCTCTTGGCTGAGTGAATCAGTTACCTTTCTAAAGGAAAATAAGGGGTTAGCATAACAAAAAACAACTTTACAAAGCCAACCCTACATCATATTTCAGCCTCCACATACCTACAGCCATGCTTTTACAGCTTGTTGAAAGCCTTGTAGACCACTGTGGTCAGACCAATGGTCAAGCCACAGCTTGCATGCTGTGTCCCACATAACAGCGAACTTGGGAAGCATGAAGCCCTGTTTAACAGCTCCACTGCTCACAAGCACCACGTCCCACCCATAGATCCAAGGGCTCTGTGTGAAGTCAGTAAGGACACAGGTGTCTTTGCCTCCACATCACACAGAGATCAGCAATCTTATTGACCAGATAATTACCAAGTCACAGGGTTTAGGTTTCAACTGGACTGCAGAACTGCCAGGACCTTACCCCACTTGCTGGAAGGGAAACAGTAGCCAGTGACCCTGTGGGAACAGCAGTTTCTTTCATTCCTAGGACAACATGCAAGGAGGTGTTTGACAATACAGGACGATGTCACATTCTTGAGACCACACAGCAAGCCTGCACCGCTCCACATGATCCCCTTCTATCCCAGAGCCAATGCAGCAAGAGAGACTAGAATATTGAATGGAATTTAAACACAGCCAGGCTCATTTCATCCCACATGCATGATGCAGAGGTGAAAAACAGCCTTTTATACCAATTTACCAAGTGATTAGCTCAAGGTTGCTTAATGTGTCTGGCCTTTCTTCACCCTCCTCATACAACAAGGATAATATTTATCTAATCTTTCTCAGCTTTTCAAGTGCTGCGGTCAATAGCTAAGAAGGCACTCGATAAGCACCAAGTATTATATAGCGTGTGCACACACATGCTACCCAAATCTATATCTAGCCCAGAGAGGAGTAGAGCAACTTTTCATCAGGATGCCATCAGCTCCATTCACTGCCAGAGCAGATGACATGTCCCTGTTAGAGCCATTCCTTGCAAGTGCCACCGCTCACGTTTGGATCCAGAGCAGTGAATAAATTGTGTGCCAGCAAGCAGGCAGTACCCTGATACATCTATATCATTGTGTATGTGTATGTGTACACATATATACATAGGAAAGGCAAGCAGAGTGCTTGCCTCCTCTCTTGTAGGGCAACAGGAAAATTGATTCATCATCCAGGCACATTGTACCTTGTGATCCAGTCAGAAGCATTAGCTTTCAATTACCTAATATGTTTAGCATTACAAACAAACCTCCTGGCATGCCAGCTCCAGACCACACAAATATGAATTTGATTGCAGGCAAGGAATAGAAGGAAGATGTCTCTTAAAACCCTTGACCAGTAAGACCTGCCTCCTCCAAGCAAAGGTGCTGCAGATTTTGATGGGAAGCCCCAGAGGCTGGGAAACCCATGGTACCGGTGTAGGTCCCCCACCCCAGGGCAAAACACAGCCACAGTGGGGACTGCCAGCTCCTTTTATCCATCCCATGCACCCCACACAGGGATGAGGGAGCCATAAAGCAACCAGACATCTTTCATAGAATTATAAGGCACTTCTTGCATGCATTTAAAACCGAAGGCACAAAGGACTTGATTCTCTCAATATGGAAGTTATAAAAGTGAATTGGTAACTGAGCATTAAAGGCAACTGCAGCTGAATAAAGACTTATGAAGGCAGTATTTTCCTCCTTTAAATCATGGGCTTCCACTTCCCAAAAACACAGGGAAAAGTCACCCAAGAGTGGATGACTTTGCATCATTAAGGATAATTTGAGGTCGGGGAAAAAGGAGGGGGCAGAAAGCAAATCCAGCTTTGTAGAAACAATTATGAGCATAACCCCACAGTGTAATTGCAATTTGTCAAGGTAACAATCATAAAACACACCACTGTGACCTAGTTCCCTCCACACTAGCAGATCTGCTCCTCTCAGAAGGATAAGAAGGGGTAGGTGGGTGCTGCAGAGCATACGAGGGGGATGCACCCCCGTCCCCATCCCTTTGGCCCAGCAACATCCAACCCAACAATCCAAACTAGACCCTTCCAGAAAGGCTGGGCAAAGGTAAAAGCCCCCAGTCCCCTCAGCTGGAGAGGGCATGGGAATGATACAGCCATGCACCACAGTGTGGTGTCCCAGCAGCCCTCCTGGAGAAACCCAACTGCAACACAAGGTAGTCAGAGGAGAGGAGAGGACTCCCCTGGAGGACATCTTTCAGATGAGTCCAGGCAATTGTCCCACTCACCAACAGCACCTGCCTGCCCCACGCCAGCTAGAGGCAAGTACTAGATATAGAAGAGCTGCTAGAGCTGCACTATCTAAAAAGATTGCCATATAAAGCCACCCAACTGTGGAAGATACCCTGAGAAACAGCTTTAAGCTCTGCTGAAACACATGGTTTTCCAGGCACTGCAATTAAGCAATGCTGCCTGCCACCTATAAGGATTCATAGGAGCTGCACCTAAAGGAGGGAGGGTAAGTGCCTGTAACTAAAAAAAAAACTGACAGCAGTGCCAACATGACCAGGACCTCACCCTTTCCTTTTGTTCCTTAGAACATGAGACCCTGTCAGGCAGAGGGTGCACTGTGCCCCATGTACGCTCATCCATTTCCCCTCTATGATCTCCACAAACTTCCATCTCACCCCAGGAGAGCTGCCACATCCTGCACCAGCCAGAGATGGTGACTTATGGAGCAGAAAGCACCCCTTCCAGGGGCCATGTGTCAGTATTACTAGAAGACAGTGGGCTGCCTGGAACCAGCATGGACAGACTGCTGCAGTGCACAGGAAGCAGTATGTTCCTGTTATCACACACTACATCCAAGGTTTTTCAGTTCAGAAGAGTTATGCCCAGTTATTAACTTTCAGAAAGGAATAAATAGGTGCAAGTGGGACAGCAGAGCTGAGGAAGTACTGTGGGCAGCAGTGCAACTGCCATCGAAACAAATATCCACCTTAATATCCCATCACTATTACTCAGCTAGTGGTGGGAAAAAACAGACCTGAGGTCCCAAGCAAGAACTGAGGTGTCCAAAACTATCCTAGTGCTGAAGAAGCCTCATTTATCAGATACAAGCAACAGTGCAAAAGCTTCAGGAGGAACATTCCAAGAGCTGCAGCATCTCCTGCATGGGGAGCAGGGTTTGGGGGGACAGTGTCCCTGAACCACACTGCATGCAGGCTGGGGTCCTGGATCAGCCCCAACTCCCTGTCCACCACCTTGGCACCTCCCAGCTGCTGCAGGCTCTCTCCTCACCTCTTTCTTATTTACTGCCCATCGTTATCTGACCCCTGCACAGTCTCAGATACCACCTGAAGAGAGCACAAGATGTGATGAGCAGTTTAGATCTGCAGATGTGGACATAAATACACAAATGCAACCACCTTGGGGCAAAGCATCAGCAAGAGTAAAGCCTCTGCCTGCAGTATCAGCCATAGCTTGCTCCCCTTTTCCTCTGGGTGGCAGACTCAAAGGTGATGATATTTCCCTAAAAGAGCATTTCTTTCATTAATCTCTGGCAAGAGAGCCTGCAAAACCAGTCCTCTGTGCCTGGAGAGGTGCTTCCCACCATTAGACCTAGATCTGGGGTATTCAGAGCAGAGTCTCCTGCTCAGGACCGCTAACAGGTGCCTGCCATGCCAAAGGAAAGGATCTTTTATCCATAGGATTTCAAACACAGTGACAGGCAGCAGCATGTAACGCTTTGTGGTCTTTAAAGATCAAATGGCATTGTATAGAGGAAGCATCATGCTGGTTAAAATTGCCTCCAGTAATCATATTCTTCCTTATTAAACTGTCTCTGCAACTTCAAACTGGAGGTTAGATTCCTTCACACACCCATCTCCAAACAAGTCCAGGGCTTTTCAGAAAATAAAAAAATATATAAATTAATACAGACAGAGAGAGCTGCCAAGGCATCTGTGTTTCTCTCCTGGAGAACACAGTACCTAGACACATTAGCAAGGCAAGGTGATGCAGTAAAGGTACAGGATCACTAGAGTTCATCTTGGCAGGAATAATTCTTGGTAGAGTGTATTGCCAAAGAGCATGTGGTGGAAAGGAGTCCCCCAAAAAAGGCACAGGGCTTTGGTGATGGCGAAGATGATGTTCTGATAGACCACAATTAGCTCAGCTAGCACCCAAAGGGGATCATTGCCAGCTACATGCATGCATTGCACTTCACACTGTGCTTGTCGACAGGAAAATGGATGGAGGAGGAAAAGGAGAAAATAAAATCTCCCACAAGCTGGCTGTTACTGTGATATATGGTACTGAGAATAAGGAGGCAGGAGTGAGAGTCCAGCAAGAGCAGCCGCAATAGCCAGGGATGGGGCTGCACCAGCACTGCTGCAGGATGGGGCTCTGGTCTTTAATCCAGGCTTGCTGCCTTTGCTGGCCCTGCCCGCTGCCACCCACCCACACAAACCCACAAGCACACTCTCTAAAACCACAGCCTCCATGGGAGTCTAAATTCAGGAGCTTTTTTATGTCCACATCAGCTTTATCTCAAATCCTATTTCAATATAGCTGCACATTTTTGAGCAGACCCTTCCCACTGTTCCCATGCCTGGATCCCAAAAGCAGCACAGAAACCAGAGCTTGGAGCTGCAAACTGTGTGTGTCAAAGGGTCCCTATGCTTCTGCATGCTCATGGCTAGTTAGAAGTTGAATCCAGAACGCTCCCTCAGTCCCCCATCTTATTTTATCCTCCTCCACTCCCCCACAGCTCCTCTGCCCCCATAGCACAGCTCATCCCATTTCCAGATTTCCCACACACCCCAAACACCAGGAAAGTCGCTGCCTGAGGGTAGGGGAGAGCCAATCTTTCTTGGACTCAGATCCCGCTCCCACGAAGCATTTATTTTCCCAAACAGCTCCCAAGGAGCCTGAACTTTGATCCTCCAGCACTTTGGCTCCTCAGATGTTTACGAAGCTCGAACAAGCAGGCAGCAATGCCCAGCTGGGCTGGCTGCAGACCAGGCTCCCAGCCGCTCCACTCAGGACAGTCATGGGCAGAGCAGCTCCAACCTGCAAGGAGACTTGCCACAGCCCCCGTTATCTCTATGGCATTGTAGATCTACCTGCCCAGCCTGCCAGCTGCTCCCTGTGAAGACAAAGGACCAGGCAAGATCCTCATGGAGTTCATTTTGAGCCAACTGCCATGACCGCACACACACACACCCCACAACACCCCCCCAAGCTTGTATCTTCATTGCAAATAAATCACTGCCAGCTCTGCCAACCCTCCCCAGTAGCAATGGAAGGGCTCCTCCATCATCCAGGAGAAGGGCTCAGTCCCATTCTCCTAAGCCAGGGAAAAAAAAAAATACTCCCCCTTTTTTTGTCTCCCAAGCTTTTCCTGCACACCGGACTGTTATTACTGCAGAGGTGGAAGAGCAGAAGCATCACTCAAGAGGAGAGGGATATGCGCACACCAAGTCATGATGACTTGGAGCATTGGGCTTCCTGGGATAGCAGATATTTTCCTGTGGAGTCAGCTGGCTCTGCAAAGGGAAAGCTAACCAGCATGCCTATAAACATGACACAAGCAGGAGGAGGCAGGGAAGGGAAGAAAGGAGAGCAAGGAGGGAACAGACACTTTAAAGGCTCCTCTCCCAGCACTTTGCTTTGTTCATATAAACACGGGAAAAAAGCGCCTTGCAGAAACGTTACAGAAGACATTGACAGCCAGAGACACTGTTAGGCGGGCTGTTGTGTTTGAGCTGATCCAGCTATGCAAACAGCAAATCTGGGGACCGTTTCTAACTCATATCACAGCTCAGTCTGCCATCCCTCCAGATAAAGGCATAACTGAACTATGGAGAAGCCTCTGCTCACCCGGCACCTCAACGGAGAGCAGCACTCACAACCAGGGCCTGCCAGCACTCCAGAAACAGCTGCCCCAGCCAAGCCTCTGCCCTTCACTCTCCATAGGCCCCTCCTTCACCAGGGCCAAATATGGGCTGAAATCCTTGAGGTCACACTATCCAAAAACACTGCTGTTGAACTGCACTCGCTGTTAAGCAAATAAGTTTTGCTTTACACCAGGAGCAAGGCAGGAGAGCACAAGTTACCGCAATTTGGCTAACACAACTCATTAACCCAGCACTGACGTCTCCACCCTTTGCTAGCTGGCTTTCCTTGCACCATTTGAAGATGTTCTTCAACACTGAGTCTTAGGAGTTTGCATGAAGGTTTAAGGCCACAGCAGTAAGAAGCAGTGAAATCCAGTCCTAGCCAGGTCATATCAGCCCATGCATGCCCCTCTCCATAGCCCAAGGCCATGTCCCATCTTATGAGACATGAGCATAGACATAACAAGCCTGATGGATCGGTGCTCCTGAAAATGAGACTCTTATTTCTGAAGCATTTCCAAGAGGCTGACATTACACTGACAGGTAGAAAATCTTGCAGGAGCACTTGAGGTATCCAGAGGTCCTGCTCAGTTTTAATTGCAGAGAGGCAGCAAGCAAGGAAGCCAGGCTGCACCTCCTGATGGCACCTTCCCTTTCACAACTTGGGTTGAAGATGAATTTAACAGGATACATGTCTTGGTGCTGTTTAGGATCACAGAGCAATTTCAAAGCCAGAAAGTAGATCATCGGACAACATCTTTCCAGGGAGATGTTGTTGTTGTTGGTTTGGTTCCTCCCACCCTGCCAAGAATGACACAAACTTTGTTTCCGCTCCTGGGCAGCTGGACAGCTAGGAGGGTCCCCAAACCAGCCCAACCTCTGAGCAAACTATGTGAGCCCAGAGGGTTTTACCAGTGAAGGGAAGCTCATTCTGTACAAAGAATTTGGACATTGTCTGCCGCCGGCCCCAGGCCACTCTCCAGGGAGCAGGCTGGCTCGATCGCAGCCTGCAGCAGCTGGGGCCCAAAAGCCTGTGCTGTGTGCCAGGCTGGAGCTTACTGGGGATGGCAGCTGGTGGGGAACAGCCCTCCTGCATGGCAGCTCCTTCACCCTCTGCAGACAGTGCAATGGGACAGAGAAGGGCTGCCTTCATGCTGCCTCCTCCTCTGCAGGAGGAAGTCTGGGACCAGGTGTCACCAACCTACACAGTTGGCATCAATACACCAACACAGTCTTGCCCACAGCCTCTCCACACCAGCCTTGCACTAAGCTTGCAGGATGGACTCCAGCCCCTGAGCCACCTTTGGGCTCATCAGGCAGACAGCAAACCTGTCCCACTGGCAGCCCCTAGTCACAAGCAGACATCAAACCACAGGTAACTCCCAACAGCACTGGGTCAAGCAACTCCCCAGTTTCTCCTGCTGCAATGCCAAAGCTCAGATTCAGCCTCTGAGACAGCACACACATGGTCACCATGCCAGGCTTGTACCTCTCTCTGCATTCTCAAAGCTTTCTGCCCCAGAAGCACCATTTACAGCCCTTTTATCTGTTTCCCTGTCTCCCAGCAAGGGCAGGAGACAGAGGGGAAGGCAGAACCCAGGGCAGCACTGGGATACTCAAGGGCAGAAGCTGCAGATCCCTCTCCCAGAGCTCCAGGCACTTTGGGAAAGTAAGAGTGGGCAAAAGGTATCCCCCCACTCCCACCTGAGCTGAGACAGCCTCCAGCACCACTAGAATCACCTCGCCAGCAACAAGCACAGCTATGCCAGAAGCTTTGGAAATCACCCTGTGCAGCAGCAGCTGCATCCTCCACAGCTCCCCCAAAAGCCACAGGACACACCAGCTCCCCACAACATGGCCCCACACACTCCTGACCCTTCCCCAGCCTTAAAGACCCCACAAGGGCATCCCAGTCCTCCCAAATCACACAATGCAAGCACCAGCTCCAATTTCTATATTTTAGGTGGTGAGAGCATCAGGGCCACCTGGTCACAATGTCCCACACAAATATACCAAGCCAGGGAACTTCTCCTGGGTGAGAGGCAATACATGATCTCCTGAAGCCCACACACACTGACCAACAGCTTCTGCCCATGATGGTTTTCAGCTGGGCTAGTTTTATTTTTTTTTCACATCTTTTCCCTTATCTCCCCTTTGAAAAAATCCTGTAGTTGCTATGGAAATAGTCTCATCAGTATGAGCGGAGCATAGCAGTACCAGCCAAAACTCCCTGTGGCTCCCAGTTGACACCAGTGCCTAGGAACTGGCAGCAGGGAAGGTTATCCCAAGCTGCACCCTGAGCTTAGAGCAGAACCTGGCACTGATGGGTGACCAAGACCCATGTGGAAGTCAAGGGCAAGGACCTGCAATTCACCCAGGGATAAACCAGGAAAACAAATAAATAGCTAAAACATCCTCACCCTGGCTAAGGGACAAGAGGGCTATAAACAGCAAAAAGCTAGAGTCTGCCCCAGCAATACTATCACAGTGAATAGGAGGTGGCCACAGACAATGACAGCAGGAGCAGAGCGGAACTTTGACACTGGCCCTGTCACTGGTTCAGTGAACTTCTCTAGGGAGGCTTCTGCTGCCCTGTCCTCCCATCTCCCTGCCTCGGACACGAAGCTGATAAGAAAGCAGGGTGTGAACAGCAACCACCAAGTGTCGTGAAGAGGACTGGAGAACAGAGCAAGAATTTTTCCCATGCAGCAGAAAGATTGGTGTGCTGAGCAATTGCTAAATTCCCCAGTTGACCTGCTTCACCCACTGAGTCCCCATCTCGCATCTGAGGGCCCTGGCTGCAAGCCACTCATGTTTCACACAATGAGCCAATTTCTTGCTGAAAACACTAACAGGGTCTTTGCAGATGAAGCATCAACGTTTACCACTAGAGCTTGGAGCAATGTCCCCAGGCACTGGAGGTCATCTGAATGGGAAATGCATTTTCTCCACGAGAGTGGACAGCAGGTCAGCAGTGCTCATTGTACATGGAGGTGCTACTGCCATGGGTGTGTCATTAACCCCGGATTTAGGGCAAGTGCTAGGGACTCTCATTTCCATCACACCACCAGGCTGGGACAGAGAGAGGATGCAATTCCCCTGCTAACAGGGTGGACACCTCCTGCCTCTGACCATGCTGAACAGCTGTACTCAACCTGGAAGTCCATCACCTTCTCACCACCCGCAGCCCATGACAAATGGCAACTCCACTAGCAATGACAGCAGGAGGCTCTCCCAGCTGCAGGATGCAAATGCAGATCTCTGCCACTAGCAAGAGCTGTCCTCAGGCATCCACAATTTGAGATCACTACAAACCACAGTTTAAGCCTGATGCAACTTGATGCCACAGCAACAAACTTCTGAGCCACAACACACCCTGTCTGGTGGACAGTCACATCACCAAACCTTTTTCAGCACTCATCATGGACCATCGGGTGTGACACTCCTTTCACAGCATCTTCATATGCACAGCAATGAGCAGGCTATAGATGTTTCCACAAACATTTATCTCCTGGAGTGGGGATCTTCCTACATTCACTGCTGATGCCACTTGTCACGGTTTAGGACACCGCCATTCAGATCTCACCAAGCTTCACCATCGTCCCCACCAGCCCTACATGAAGCTGCTGGGGCTGTCACACAGCACATCCCACCACCTGCTCTCAGTCCTGCCTGCAAAGGAGGAAGTATATGGGCAGCACCACCACAGCACCTTGAGGCACTGTGGCACATCCACTGGGCTGAGACATTACTGGTGCTGCCAGATCTGAGAGCAGCATGGAGCATT
This sequence comes from Chloroceryle amazona, assembly GCA_027560015.1. Lineage (NCBI taxonomy): Eukaryota > Metazoa > Chordata > Aves > Coraciiformes > Cerylidae > Chloroceryle > Chloroceryle amazona. Next base: position 12,539 of record JANHFX010001124.1, on the reverse strand, counting down.
GCAGGACTCTGCCAGACCGTACAGGTGAACGGAGGTCTAAATAACAATTGACATCATCGAACTGCAAGTGGTACATCCACCTCATGAGCCACTCACATCTTCAGTCTTGCCAGAGCCTGAGTGTTTTTCCCAAAGGATGCACTCATGAAAGAAGGGACAGGCTTGAGCTGTTACCAAGCCATCCAGGCTTGGTCAGAGATGCTTCAAGCAGGAGTCTGCACTCCAGTGACTGTACTTTCCTATCCAGACTTAACAAGTTCAAGATCTAAAGCATAAAGTAGCCACCAAAACGCTTCCCACCCTCACCAGTTTGTCCCCTGCCTGTGGAACATACAGTCTCCCTTGCTCCCTGCTGTCAGGAATCTCATTGCACCAGCTCAAAACCTTTCATTCCACAGTTTTGGGGAGCTGCTATTTAAAGGAGTTACACACAAAGCTGCTTGCAAAGAAAATGGACTCTCTACAAATGCAACAGAGGCCCAAATCAGCCCCACTTGGACTAGGAACAGCAAACCCAGGCCTGAGCCAGGGGAGCAGCCAGTTCCCATGACACTGTCATCTCCATCTTAGGATGCTATGCCAGCACACTTCACTGTCCCTCATAACATTTCCAAAGGCCTGGATGACAGGCTGTGCAGTCCAAGCTCTCGCAGTCCCTTTATTCCCTGTGACCAAAAGGCAACATCAGCAATGGAGCAGGTTCCATCCCATACCACAGAGAACGACAGAACACACCAAGGAAACAATCCATCCCTCATCATAAGGCATCTTGAAAGGTTTGCTGTAAGATGCAAGTCTCCCAACATCCACCTTTTCACCATCTTTACTCCAGCTTAGGGGTTCCCATCAAAATCTCAGCAGTGGGGATGTTTTGGTATGGCCAGGTCAGCCCTGGCAAGGTTGCTAGCAGGCAGGTGCTGGTTCCAGGCAGCAGAGCAGCATTTTGGGGCTGGTTTCCGAGGAGGTACACCCCTGCTACCCCCCACAGCACCCAGTGGAGAGCCACTGGCTGCACCCATTGCCTGCGTAGCAGCACAGCACCTCAAATAAAAAAACTCCCCACAGCCAACACAGCGAATGAGATTACAACAAATATAAACTAATGATACAGCTGTCAAGACAGATTAGACTGCACAGTGTAAAAAATTGCAGGGCTGTTTAGTCACAACAATATAAGATTAATTTATCAATACAGCTTATGTGGCACTGGAGAGATAGCAAATTGAATAAGTGAATCTTTTCTACACCTTGCACAAGAAGGGAGTCCAGACCTGATGGGCGCATGGGTCTGGATGCCTGTGAGGATCTGCAGGCTGAGATCAACCCAACGGGGCTGGTCTGATACACCCATGGGGGTTTGCACCCCCATCCTAGGCCTAGGGGACAGGCACACCTGCCACCCACACACATGGCCCTGCACCCACAGAAGGTGCCCTTCTTCTGCAATACCAAGCTGGAGAGGGACACTGCTAAATCAAGATATCCAGAAGTTGCTGCTGCAAGCAGCAACTTCCCAGACACCTTTACACAAGCTCCTCCAAGTCCATTGTTACAGGACTTGAGTCCTTTCTGTTATCTCACCCTTTAAACTCTGTCCCAATCACAGCATGCATGTGTTTTACTGCACACAGCAACTACAGGCAGTGATCCATCCTGCCAATACAAAAATACACACATTCCCCTTCACCCTTTGGGGGCTAAGCCCTGGCAGACACAGACAGGCTCACAGAGCTGAGAACATCTCTCAAAGGGTGCCCAAAAAGCAAGAATGCAACCAGCAGGTCCTCGGGAGATGCTTCCCTATTCATCCCACAGCTTCTGCCCAAAGACTACAACATCCCCAGCGGGTCCGTATCATTTCAGATCTCACATACGTTGCCATCTGTGGGTTAAAAATGTGCAAGTAAATAAATAGCTGCAGTGATAATGAGCCAAGGTTTCGATCTGCGAAGGTGAGAGCACAGTGGCAGCCGCCGATACGAAGGAAGCACCCGTTTCTATAAATATTGAAATCCGGTAATTATCATCATTAGAACTAGTTGTGATTTAGCTGTAGCTCAATCCCAACAAGTAAGAATGGCATTTATTTGCCACAATTAGAACAGCTAAAAATACCTCCCAAATGTTGCCTGGTTCAGCCCCATCTCACCAAACCCCCAGCAGGCTCAGCCTTGGGCAGAGAGAAATGCAAAGGGTGGGGGAGAACCACCTGAAGGACCATGCAGCAGGCTGAAGAAACCCTGTGCTCCTCCAGGGAGGCACAAAGTCACTCAATCTTCTAGGAGCCCTTCCAGCTCTGCTCCACGGCTTTCTCCCTAACTCTTGCTCAGTCCATCTAACTCCTGCCCCACCACTCTGGCTCACCAGTGCAAGGTAACTGCTCTTTATGCAAAGCAACATCCCCTGTAGCAAACTGCCTTTCCTGTATTGAAAGTTTCTTTGCATTTGTATCTAAAAGTACAGATTTGCTTTAAAAGGCCATGGAAAGGTCCCACTGGCCCATCCCACTGGCACTGGTAGCACCCAGCTGATCCAAAAGAGCCATCTCTGATGGACACACGCATTTCCTCACCTCGTGGGAACATTACAGTTATGCCAAGAGTCTCCACACACACAGAATTTCTTCCACACCCCAAACAAGTGCTGATGGACTCCAAGAGCTCAGCATGGCAGACAGACAGACATTTTCATGGATGAACTTGCTGGAAGACCTCATCCTTCCTGACTTCCATGACAGGGATCAAACCCTAGTATAAAATCCTGCGAGGGGCATCAACCTTTCCTGTCCTACCTCTGCAAGGTGACAAGGGGGGCTCCACCTCTCCACAAGCCTTTAAACATAAAGGGATTCAGCCATCCCTCCGCAGGGACACATCTGCACTCCAGCTGCCACCAGCCGTTCCCCAGCCTTTTCCCTGATGATAAATGCCTGTGGAGAGCAGATAGATAATGCGGGAGGCAGCACCTCAAGGCAGCTACAACCACCTCTCAGCTTCCCTCCCAAGCCCACAATGCAGAAAAATTCCCATCTACTGACCCGAATCACCCAAGGCCATCACCTTGTGCTTACTCCAAGACTCAAGATTTCCCTGAGGAAACATACCCAGCTTCCCCAGTTAGGGATGTTCTTTCTGACAGTCACAGTGATTATCTGCCCCCGCTTACTCGATAATATCTGGAAAGGGCCGTGAAATGGGCAGCTTAGCGATTCTCCACTGTGCGGGGGCGAAGGCAATGAGATGCTCCCTGCCAGGTCCCAACAACAGCCCAGATATTCATCTTGGCCCCACGGGCCACCACCTGCTCCTCCCCGAAATGCCTCCAGCCCTGAGACTTTCTCATCTCCCCATCTCCCTCTGAGGGTAATTTAATGCTTTTTCCCCCCTCCTTGTTTCTCTGAACGCTCTCCAATTTGTCAATATTCCTGTAATAAGGTGCCTCAAATTGAGGCCACATTCCTGGAGTTTTTTAGCGTTGTTATTTTGGGGGTTTATCTATAGTTTGAGTTGGGTTTTTTTTAAATAAGAAAAGCCACTTTGTAGCTCTGCTCCCACAGCTCCCCTTCTCCCCAAACACAGCCCATCGCTATTTGTTTAGGGCCCTAAGCCAGTTTTCAGTCCATTTGGCGGCATCATATCCAAGGCAAACTGAACTAATTTTTAGAGTAAGATTTGGCGAGACACTATATCAAATGCTTTGCTAAATCCAAATATATTAGGATTTCCACGTTCTGCTCAGCCACTAATTTTGTGATTCCATCAAAAGAAAAAGCAATCAGGTTTGTCTGGCAAGATTTATTCTTTCTAAATCCCTGCTGTTATTGCTCATGCTTTTCCTTATCCTCTAGTGCTTCACTTTCTTAATACTGCAGGACTGGAAGCGTTTGCTGGAAATTTATTTTTGCTATTTATATGGATTTTGAAAATCTGCCACCGCTCTCCTCCGCTGCCCCCTGCCTTCCCCACTGCTGTTAGCATCCCTGCACTGCCACCGGATGCATCTCCTGCTCCCTCCTCTTCCCAAAACCAGAGCACAGTGGTATCATAAGGCCAGTGTTAATAAACAACTGTCCTCAGACATAAGATAAACTAATCATAATAAAAAAAAAAAAAAAAAAAATGCTTGGCAGCAGGAGAAAGGTCTAAAGAAACACACCCAGCTCAGTCAAGCCCAGGTCCTTTGCAAAGCACCACCAGCATTGTGAGCAGTTAATATTAATGCCTGAATGAGCCATCCCAGAGCATCACCTCATTTTTCTTGCAAATCTTCTGGCAACCACCCTCCAGGCAATCAGATAGAGTTGAGCCACAAATGACACCAGTCAGTGTCTCTCCAGAGGACATGCACAGTTCATAGTGGGTCAGGACCAGCATATCTATAAACTAAGCCCTGAACCACTGAGGCAGTTGAGGAGCTCCTCCAGTCTGGGGGCTTGCAGGGAAGGCTGCACTCCCCAGCTTCCCATTCATACCTTGGGGATTTGGGGCACCCGTAAATCCACATCAAAAGGCACTCAGATTTTCTGCAGCACTTTCTTCCACAGGGAGCCAAGCAGAAGTCTCTAAACCCTGTGTGCACATGGCAGCTTTGCAGACAGCATCATCCCAAAACACTCCAGTGACCCCATCGTGGCTCTGACTGCATTTTCTGCTGTGTGCTCCACTGACCTCCACAGGAGTGGGGCAAAGCTGCTCATACAGTTCAGGGTAGTGCTTGCTCCTGCTCATTAGGAGGAAAAAAGCAGCTCTGTTGGAGCATTATCAGTTTCTGCTCACTAAGTCCTTGGACACAGAAAGGCTCAGTATTTTGTACACCAAATACCACGATGTCTGGGTGCCAGGTGCATGAGCCACAGCAAACTAGCAGCACGACAAGCCTGGATTGAGGCCGAGTCACCCACACAAGCCAAGCCATCATCTCTGGCCACTGGCTTTCCCATGAAGACACAAACAGCTCCTCTTGCACACCCAGGCACAGCCCAGCACTCCCAGGCTGAGCAGTGAGGCCAGGGTTATGGACAGCACAGCTCACAGCACTGAGCTGATGTCCTCACGCTTGGTTTCCTACACCTCCCTGTGGTCAGATGTCTGCCAGCCCCCTTGACTCAGCCCCTACATACTACATACTGTCCAAGCATCATCATAAGGGGAAAAACACACCATGGTTATCCCAGCAACTCAGGACCCGGCAATGAGGCACCAACATCCAGCAGAAGCTCAGGTGATGGTTCTCCATTACCACACAGGACCGCTGCTGCCCACAGCTCCTTCAGAGCTTGCTGAGGGGACCTCAGATAGGGGCACAGCAAAGCTATGCTATGGCATGACCCCAAGCACTCGAGGGATAAACAGAGATTGTGTCTTTAACTCTGGCTATTTTTACATCTCAGAAACGTGTCCTGGGAGAGCAGCCCTTTCCAGGAGCCATCCCAAGGGCTGGGATGCCTGCGGTCAGGCACAGACTCCACCAACACCCTCCGGTTTGCACCCAGCTGGCTGCAGCCCAGAGGCTGAAGATGACAGCCCAGCTCTGTTCCGTTCCCAGCAGAAGGACGACCTTCCCTGCAGGCAGTTGGGCAGAACAACCTCCCCCAGCTCTCACTGGCAAGTAAGTCCCAGGAGAGTCGTCAGGAGGGATTAGCGTCCTAGGGCAGATACCCTCCACCACCCCATCACTGAACCCTTCCTCCCTACATCCATCCCAGCCTCAACGGGGCTCAGGATTTACAGCACGGGCAAGAGGGGAGGCAACAGAAAAACGAGAGGGACAGAGGATTTAAAGGGAAGGGCCAGTTTCAGAGGAGGCAGAGCAAAGAAGAGAGTGATTTACAGGGTCAGCAGCAATTTACACAGCAGGTAGCACCAAGGAGGCAAGGATTTACAGGGGCAGGGGACAAGTACTTTTTATGGGTGCTTATTAGATAATGAGCGTCTCCTTCCCCTGACTGCTGTGCCTAAGGGAGAGGTTCAAGAACAGATGGATTTGCAACGAGCCTCGCTCTTGCTCTAGAGGTCACAGGCAGGTCAGCATCAGGGACTCTTCCCACCCCAGCATGGCTGCACACTGCAGCTGGTTGATGCTTGGCCGCAGCACCTCCAGGGTCATTTCAGTATGTCCCTGTCCTGTCATTACCTTGAAGCAGTGCTCCAAGGTCAGGCTGGGTGGTCAGTCCCTCCAGGAAGGAGGGACTACAAATAACCAACCCTTGGACAACTCCTCCTGGAGCTGGAGGCCCTTCCTCCTTGCAAGCCTCCCAGCCCATCCCCACCAGGGTCTGACCCAGCCCATCTGCTGGCAACAAAGCAGCTCTTCTCCCACTAACAAGGCTCCTCACCACCTGCCAGGCTGGTGACAGGCCGGCAGGGGTCACAGGCTGCCATCCCTCCATCCTGCAGCAGGGCAGGAGAGTCAGCCCCAGGGCCACCAGCACAGACACACAAGTCACATCACCCAGTCTCCAGTCCCATTTTCCAGCTGCTTTTGGTACCCAGCAGAATCCAGTGTCTGGGGACAGCCTTACATGCGAGACCTGAGCATATTGGTTTGGGCAAGTAGGTCCTTTCCGTCTCCCACCACATCTGCCTCCCACTCCTGAACTGCAGCAGGGCTGGTGAGGGATGCACACCTTGAACTCATGGTGCAAACATAAGGGGTGGCTGCATGGTTGGGTCTCCAGCTGTCACATACCTCCCAGCCCAGACTTGTACTAGCAGCATCCCTGAGCTGGCAGGTGGCAGGCTGGGCACAGAGACATGTGGGTTATACCTGGACTGCTCATGCTACCAGGGGTTAACCTCAAGGGTAGTACACAGAGTAAGAAAAGTAAAGAAATATATAAGAAAAGTTGTCCCAGCACTGAGGCTCTGATTGCAACTTAAGACATTGAAAGTCATGGGCCACACTAGCCTCTGCCAGACCAGGAGGTGCCAGAACCAGATCAACTTGATTTTTAGAAGCAAGTTAGGAAACCCTACCACACCCGGCCCTTTCCTGCCACTACTCCTCATCAGTGGTAAAACTCAAGGGCTGCCTCTGAGATGTCTACAACACATCATGGCCTGGGGACCAAAAATTCAACTGTGCCAGCAGGAGGGTGTCCCGAGATGACATGTCAACCCATGTCTTATATGCTCCTACATTTCTTTCCCAAAAGGACAACAGGTCTGATTTGCAACAGAAAAGGTGAAGAGATTGGCCCTAGAAGAACCCAAGAAAGAGGGAATTCACTCAGACATTTAATCTCAGTTTCATTCTCCAGATACTCCCCAGATACTAGTAAAAACCACATGCTTAACAAGTGCAATCCTCACAGAAGACACCCAGTTTATCACAGCATAGGGCTGCTCAGCACAGGGGTGTAATAGGACTGGGTACCACTAGCAGACAGAGGGAGGGAAAGAGCTCCAAGCATTGACTGTAGACACTCAAGAAAGCATCAAGCACTGACCATCCCCAGCATGGCATAAATGAAATGAAAATAAAGTTGTGAGCAGCCTGCTCAAAGCAAGAGAAGCTTCTCTCAGCCTGAAGAGATGGCAGCTTTGCAGCACAGAAAGGTGACAAGTCACACTGGGCAATATACCGACAGGTAAGAGCCCAGACAGTGTCCCATCACTCGCAGGCAAGGGCTTGGTTCCAGCACAGACCAGCTGATCCCACAGCTCCTCAGGGGCACTTCCTCAGCAGAGGAACTTGGGCAGCACCAGGACAGCATCCCAAGCAACCTGGTTCTCAATGTAAAACTCCCAGAGGGGCACGATAGCAGCATCCAACCTTTACAACATCCCTGAGCAAAACCCCATACATCTTCACCTGAACCACAGGCAGTGACAACACCATTGCCCCCACCCCCTACCCCAAAGTTTGACTAAAGCTCAGGAGTATCTTTGCTTTTATAAATCTCTGCCTTTTAATGATGGCTTCAAGGCTCAGAGAAAAAAAGGCCCATTAAACTCACTGAATAAGTTAATGGGGCAAAGAGAATCCATTTCAAAGCCACCCCAGGCTATTTTCCTCTGGAGCTAAAGCCTGAATAAGCAAAAAGGAAAAATTAAAACTGTACAGTGCTTTGCCAATAAATAACCCCCAATGTAATCCGCTACCAGGCAGGCCCCCATTTGCAGAGATAATAGGAGGCAGATCAGTTGCAAAACACCTCCCCTTGCAGGATCACCACCTTTGGATTGCAATTAGCTGTTCCATGGCAGGAACCTCCATCTCCTGCCTGCCTTCTTCCACCTGCCTGGGCAGGAAGGGGATGGTGCATCCTGCAGAGAATTACCTCCATCCAGCACTTGGCTCTGCAATTCCCCGACACCCATGCTCTAAGCACACCTCTCTGCTTCTCTCCCTCCTTTTTTTCCCAGCCCTTATGTCTGTTCTGCTCCTTCACCCCATCCTCTCCCCCTTCTTCACCAGCAGTGCTGTGGGTTGGTCCCTCGCCCATTAACCAGAGCCCACACACAACAGCTCCTCCCCAAACACTTAAAAAAAACAAGTGCACGTCCCAGAGAGAGGAAAAAAAAAAACTAAAATCCCCGTTTGTAAATGTTGATCCCACTAGACGCAGTTTGTTTACTATTTAATATTTAAAGATGCTAATTAAGTCTCTGAATAAATAAATCTATGTTACCCGTGCCTTTTAGAAAGCAGGGATCCTTCCCCTGGGGCCACGGCAGCCACAGCATGTCCGGTGCCGGGCAGCCTGCCTGGGGCTGAGGACAAGCCTGGGGCAAAGCCCAAGAATCCCATCACCATCCCTCCTGGAAGGGTGAGCTTATCTGCAAACACATCGCACCAAGCACAGCTCAGGCTGGGGACATCGGGGACTTCGACCATTTAAGACACAGAGAACACAGGCAGGGCAAGGGGCTTTCCAGGCAGAGTGGCCCAAAGCAGTGCCTCTTGGCCCCGAGATGCGATCTCAGCTGCAACAGAAGAGCTAAGGGCTTGTGCTCCTGAGGGCCAGAGGATCAACCCGCAAAACGCTGGAGGGACATAAAGATGGGCACCAATACATATGACCGCAGCCCACCACCGAGCAGGGCTGCTCCGGAGACCAACTACAGCCACCACTTCCCTCCCAGCCCAGAGTCAGGGCAGGCAACCCGCACAGCTTCATACCTGAGAGCTTCCCTGCTCCGGCTCCTCTTCCCAAAACCACCACTGCAGCATCTTGCGAGGAGCACTGCAACTGCCCGCCTTCCTCACTCACAAACCCTACCACCCCTCGATGCCCACACCTCATCTCTCCCACCCCATCCCTCTCCAGCCTCATCAGGCTCTGCCTCTCCCAAATCGCTCCAGCTGTACCATGCACCTTGCTGTTAACCCCCTGGGTGCCAGGCCCCACAGAGCTTCCTGCTGTGCAGGCTCCCTCCCTGTCCAGCCAGCATCCCTGCACCTCATCAGAGCCCTGCAAGAGTTCAGGCTTTGCTCTGATTCTCCCAAGGACACCTTTCAGCCTCTGCCCCAACCAGATGTCCGGGGCATGGCACTTGTCAGGGGAGCACCAGGCTGCTGCCCTGACAGCTCAGCTCTGTGCTACTCTGCCCTCCCCAGTGCAGAGCCTGTGACAGCCATGAGATAGCTGGCAATACAGATATGTCCAGAGACCATGTGTGCCTCAGAGAAGCAAACAGTCCCCACTAACACTCCACTTCTCTAAACCGGTACAAGGAGACCCCCAGGAGGACAAGGATGGTCTCCACATGTTGGGGAGCTAAGAATATACACCATCTTTGACCTCATGTCCCACTGAATTCTGCTTGCACCCCAGGCTGCTCAGCAGCAATCACCAAGTGACTTGATGGCTTTCAGGTCACTTTCCCTGGGATATATTTTATCTGACACAGACAAGCCAAAAACAGGGCCCCCAGCATTGCCCCAGGAGCACCCAGGCATATCCTGGAAGCAAGAGGCATAAAGGACAAGAGAGATCTTTCCAGACACACAAGTCACAGAGTTCCTCAGAGACAATCCCATCTGTACCAGAATGAATGCAAGGGGTGCCCAAGGCCTGCTGCCCAAATTCTTGTCTGCCTGCGCTGGAAGCGGGCAAGAGGAGGGCTCTGGTCCAGGACAAGGGCAAGCAGCTCAAGGGAGAGTCTGCACAGCTGGATCACAGACCAGAGCACCAGGACTCCTGGTTCTCAGCCCAGGTCACTGCATATCATTTCCATGGAGAGCAAGGGATGGGGGATGAGGCCAGAGCTGCTACAGGAGTAGAAAGAAAGCAGCTGGAGGCACCCAGGCTCCCCCTCATGTGGCTTCTTGTCCCAGCAGGGACAGGAGTTAGAGCCTGGCATCGCTAGAGCTCAGCTGAGCACTCATGCTCCTAATATATCCTGGCAAAGCCCTGAGCATGCAGGGTCCTCAGCAGCGCTCAGATTCCCAGCATCTGTTTGAGCATTTCCCCATTAACATGTCCTAGTGAGAACTGCCTGGGGAGAGCTCAGGGAGAACAAGCTAAGGGACAGCCTTGCACAACCCAGGAGGATGGGGACACTCACATCTGCTCCTACTCACTTCCCAGTCCCCCAGGAACAGCACAGAGCAACCAGCAAAGGTACTAGTGCTCTATGCCCTCCCCAGCACAACTCCATAAGAGGGCTGCAAAGAAAGGGCTTCTTGAGGGAAGGCACCTGGGCCAGCATTTCCCTGCACAATTTCCTGGAGCCCTGAGGTCAAGGACATGCACCCCAAGCCACCCATCTGTGATATCACAGCATCATACTCTCTTCGAAATCCCTCTCTGCTCCACTGCTGGGACTTCTGTTTTTAATTAAATAAGCAGTTTTCCTTACTGTTTAGGAAGACCAAAGATGGGAAGAGGCAATAGTGTGGGTGGTGGCACATGCCAGAGGGAGATGCAAGATGCGGACAATCACTAACAGGCTCCATTATCTCCTACACTGGAGCACTGGGTGGCAGCTGGAGGAAAGCTGGCTGAGACACAGTTCTGGCTTCTCCTTTGGCTCAACTGCTATGTCACATGAAAACAAGCTAAAAATACAGCACATGTTTTCCTGGTGCTGCTCCTTCAGGCAAGCAGGGGCTAGATTTCTCACAGAGGGCAACAGAGCATCCCCAGCCTCATGGAGTCTGGAAACAGAGTAGTCCATGAAGGATGGAGATGCACAAGGACACATGGAGCAGGGCTGGTGGAGAAGGCCTGCTAGCTGGGCACTGATTCCAGTGCAGCCTTCCAAGGAGAGTCCAGAGAGCTTTTAATCTGCTTTTCTTCAAATTAAATGAAGCCCAAGCCATATCACTGCTCTAACGCACATCAATCATCCACCCCAATGTCATGATGCTGGGGACCCATTTGCTGTTTCGTTTCAGGACCACTGGGTGTCACAGCCCTTCCACCATGCTGGGAGCGCATGGTGACCCCAGGCAAGAAGATAACCAGGCCATCTTGGGCCCAGCTGTCAGGGACGATGAGATATCCCTCAGGAGATACACATGAACAATACAGTAGTGTCAAAACCTTCCTACCACTGTCAGCCTTTTCCTCATCTTGCACAAGGCTCTTCTCAGCCTTTCCCACTGGGGAAGGGTGTGTGGCCTCTTTAGCCCTCCAACCCCTACAGTAAAGGGTTAATCAGAAAAACAAATTGCATTGAAGCCACTGTGGGAGCATCCAGAGATAGCTCTCAGCCTGTGCTCTCTTGCCTCTGCATCCAGGATCTCTCTCAAGACACCATGGATGTCCAATACAACAGGACCAATATGACAGTCTTGGTTTTTCCTCCTCCATGTTTGGCCTCTCCTTAAACCCCGGCCAGTGTTGGGCTGACAGGGTCTCCACCCCCATTTTGCTGCCTGCAGGCTACTTGTACCACTCCTCTGTGCCTCAGTTTCCCCCTCAGTAAAACGGGAAGAACTGTAAGGGGCTTCACACCCAGCCACGAGCTGGTTACAGATAGCAGTGCACCACTCCAGTCAGGCACCTCTTGCCCACCACTTCAAACAGTCCAGGAACAACTCCCCACAGCACCATCTCTGCTTGGGACACCTTCCAAAAACCCACAAATCACATCAATTCACAGGTGGGCTGGGCTATATATTTCTTGTGGCACTGGTATCTGTACATAGGGGTGCACTGACTCCCTCCTCCTGCAGCAGTACAGGAGAAAACCGGGACTCAGCACCCATCCAGTTCCCAGGGGATGGTCTGACACGCCTGGGTGCCCACGCAGGACTGGGATACCGAGCTCGGGAGCAGGTAGGAGCCCCAGAGGGGTTTGGCAGCACAGACATCTCAGAGCAGAAGCTCTTCTCCCACGCAGCATCCACCAGTGTGACAGCAAAGCGAGCGGCAACTTGACCCCTCGGCCCCAGCACCCCCGGCCGCTCCCGCAGCCCGCGCCGGCCCCGGTGACCCGGCCCGGGCTGGCTCCTGGCTCGGTCCTCGGCAGCGCAGCCCGGAGCCGGGTTCGGGCGCGCGGTCTGCCGCTGCCGCTTGCCCTCTAGCGGCACAGCCGCCCGCGAACCGGGGAGAGGAGGGGATGGGCCGGGGCTTTGGAGAGCAGAGG
>JANHFX010001123.1:0-42982 GCA_027560015.1 Chloroceryle amazona | reverse complement strand
ACCGTTAACACATCACTGCCAGGCCACCACCAAACCAAGCACCACGTCTCCCCGGCTTTGCAACCCCTCAAGGGATGGGGACTCCACCACTGCCCTGGGCAGCCTGGGCCAGGCCTGGACAACCCTTGCAGGGAAGAAATTCACAGCCTTGTAAGTCATTTTGCATTCTTTTTCTGACCAACAAATCCAGCATCTTACATATTGAGCATGCCGCTGCCAAGATTGCTTTCCTTGCTTGTTGCTTAGATATTCTCACTGCAGACACCTACTTCCTCTACAGTACCAGACGTTGCCTATTTGTCGTCTTGTTTGTGGCCTTCACAGCCTCTCTGCTCTGCCTGTCACCTCACTCCTTCCTGAATATTACGCTCCTGCCTAAATGCGTACTGGATACCAGTGTTCGTCACATGACTGTTGTTATTTCAAATAAGTTTAATGCTCTCCCTCACCGGAGAGAATCACTTTTATCAGCGTGCTCGGGGATAGCTTTCTTGTTCTTCACATTTGTCTTTACAGTTCTTCTCACATATAGAACTAATTGAAAACTTTGCCAGCACTTCTTCTGCCGATGAGCTACTGCATTAATCTGCTTGTCCCTCTGCCTTCTGTTTTTAACCTGTTGTCTTTTATGATTAAGCTCAGAAGCAGTGGCTGCCTTACTGGGTTGAAACGGTATTTAACACCGTAGACCATGTTATATACCAGGGTTTCCAGGGAACAGCCTAAAAAAAAATAAAGATAATAATCCCTTTAGCCCTGAGGGAGACAGAGCAGAGTGGCCAGCAGGTACTGGTATCGGAACAGCAGGAGATCTTTTAAGACAGAAAACATTGTGGGAGCTCTGCCCAGGCTGCCAGGATGGTGTGCATGAGATGCTTCTTCCCCAAGCTGCTCTGCCCATGTGCCAGGGACCTCCAGGAACTGATGGCAGGCAGACATTTTCCTTGGGTCCCAACTGCCTACTGTCATATGTTGTCTTCATCAGAATTATCCGTTAAGTGTCTTCCTACCACAGCTGTATTAGCTTCGTGTGTGTGAATCAGCAAGTCATCCAGCCTTGCTCGGAAGAGGTCTGTGCTGTGCTGAGTAAAATGTCTGTGATTTCACTGGAAGAAACATGCTAGTGGAGACCAAATCACATGTGCTTTGATTGGCTTACTTATTGCTGAGTAAACACTGGAGCAGTTCAGTGGCCCTCCAGTAAGTCCAGGGTGCCTGTTTAACTGAACACATAAAGAACAGACACGCGCACAAAGCTGCCGTGGCATTTGATTTTCAAACCTTTGCAGTGTCAGCTTTCTTGGGCAGAAGATCCACAAGCTCCTTCTACCCATCTCTGGTGTCTGCTCCCTTTTCATGCCACGTCACTGTGCCTGGCCCTGCAGCACTTGTGTCCCCTGATTTTAGGGAATGTTACTGATGTTAGTCATGTCCTTGGACCTTCATGGGTCCCAACATCCTCTGGAACCTCCCTGTCTGTTGACAAGAAACTCACGTGGTGCATCAAACCTTGGAAAAAAAAGCCCCGTGCAGCCTGTTTCCATCAGAAACCACAGTAACGGTGGAGCTAACAACATTTAATAAATAAGGATTTTCTCCTCACACACAAGCAGTTTCACACTCTAATCCCCTCCTGTTAAGATTAACAGAGTGAATACAGCACAGGAAAACCTTGAGTTGACTGAAGGGAAGAATTTTCTTAGGGATTTGAGCCCTCACCAAGCAGTTAAAAAGGCCAAGAGAAGTCCATGCTGACCTTCCCTGAAAGAGCAGAAATTTTTGCTGTGTTTTTCAGATGAACTTGAAGAGCAGACAGGGAAAGCAAACAGTACACAGGAGTCCCTATCTTTTATTTGAGCTGCTTATAGCAAAAATTGTGTTCTTACGGTTACTGTTCTTTAAGTAATGACATCTGCTGCAGGGTGAGGAAAAGGAGGAAAATTCTTTACCAGGGATAAAATAGAGGTGAGAACTAAGATCTTAATTTTTACTTTTTTTACACCTCTTGTTGCTCTGGGAAGTGCTCTTGAGCAAATATAAGATGTAGCATAAATTGAAAAAAACAGCAGCAACAAAAAAAACCCAAACCAAAACCAATGAAGACTCTTCAGTTCCAGCAACTGGTTGGACAGTTCTCTTTAGTTTGCCTTTATTAGTGCTCCTCATCTCAAAAACGGAGAGGTTGTGCTGGCATCACAGTACAGTACACCACAGCACACAGTACATCCCAGTACGTGGTTGCAGGAGGACTTGCTCTGAAACTGCTGAATGTTTTCCCTTAGAAAAGAAACTGGTGACCTTTTATGGGAGAAGTTCCAGTGCCTCTGGCTTACCAGGAGAGTACCCTCCTGTCGTACACAAGCGCCTCTGCAGTCCAAGGGGTTTTGTTCTGATTATACTCAGATTTGTGCTGCTGAAATAACCTTTCTCTTCTGTCGATTATGCTTTAGCAAAACATTGGCAGCACACCAAGGAAACTACTGAATTTCCTATTCAACTCCATCAGCTGCTGTCACTGTGCTGTGAACACCTGCAAGCTGCCAAAACAACGGTTGTGAGCAGTAGAAGGGGCTAGACTGGGAGTCCTTTCATCTCCTGTCTCCCAGTGCATGGCTCTAGGGGCTCCCACTGCCATCAGGGCAGCCCGCAGGGTGGAGATTCTGCATCCCTCCTGGGCAGGAGGAAGGGGAAGCACAGCCCACCTCCCTCCTGCTTTTCTTGTAGCTCCAGGGAGCCATTCCAACACACCTTGTGATGACTTTATGACTCAAGGTCTTGGCAGTGATAGGTAGCCAGGCAGCCTGGGCCGGGCTCTGCCACCCTCACAGGAAAGAATTTTCTCCTTATGTTCAGGTAGAAGCTTCTGGGTTCCAGTTTGTGCCCGTTGCCCCTTGTCCTGTCACTGGGCACCACTGAAAAGAGTCTGGCCCCATCATCTTGTCCCCCAGAGCCCCTTTAGCTATTGATCAGCATTGATCAGATCCCCTCTGTCTGCTCTTCTCCAGCTAAACATCCCCAGGGCTCTCAGCCTTTCCTGGGCACAGAGATGCTCCAGTCCCCTCAGTACCTTTGTAGCCTCTGCTGAACTCTCTCCAGTGGCTCCTTGTCTCTCTTGACCTCGGGAGCTCAGAACTGGACATAATACTTCAGAGGTGTACTCACTAGGGCAGACTAGAGGGAGAAGAGAACCTCCCTTGATCTGCTGCCACACATTTGCTTTATGTTACAGATACCCAAGGGAGTTGAATTAATTTGCATGAGCAGCCAAAAACCAGATATTTCTTAACTTTAACTTAGTTGATTTTGCACTCTTAAGTACCAGATTTCAATGCATGATTGGGGTGGTGATGGCATTTATGGTATTTATTTATGGTCACTGTGGTGGCATCCAAGAATAGTCTTCTGGAGGAGCTTGTCACTGCTGTGCTGACTGCTGTACAGGCAGAGATGAAGAAACTTCTGTCATGAGTGGGTTTCAGCATGAGGATAAATGATACGTGATAAATGATAAGACACGGAGGGAGGAGATGAACACTCACTCTCCTAAGTTTGGGATATGTTTGCATTTGAAAATGATCCTGACTAACTGCGGTTCATTTTCATTCTAACTGTGCTCCACTGCCTAATTTTTTTTTAGAATTGCTTCTGTAAATGTTGGTCTTGGTCAAACAAAATGTAAAGGGAGGAACTGCAGGTTGATAATTGTTTGTGTCCTCAAATGGAGGGAAGCAGAACTGATAGTGCTCTGTGCCCAAGCCATGTTGCAAGCTGCTGTCAAAATTTTAAAATGTGGGATTAATTAATACAAGGGCAAAAGAAAAACAGAAGGATATCCCGGTGAAGAAACTGTGGTTTCTATTACAGGATAACTTTTTTTTGTAGGATGAGATATACAAAAGGGCTGTTCCCACAGGTAGGAGAAAGGAGGAAGCTCTTTCTGGAAAAGCAGCAAGGGCTGGAAGAGTTAAGTTGTTTCATGACCTGTAGAAAGATAGTTTGAGTAAGCATTTAAAAAGCTTTTTAGGAGAATCCTGACCTTCAGATGGGTGAATGAAATTTGGGCTGGTGTTTGGTCTTCATCACCTGTGTGAAAATGTACTTTGTTTTCTGCTCCTTGGAAACCTGGTACTTAAAGCACAAAAAGACAGCACTTCAACAGGCATGTGCTTATAGAAGGTGTGAATGGTTTCAGGACAGGTGGAGTTAGATCTTTGACATGAGCAGGTAAAAGTCTGGTGAGGAAAGAACTTTCAACCTCCGCTCCATGAAATCTCTTCTGTTGACTTTCCCAACTACTAATGGTCCCTCTGTGTGTTTCGCTTTCTGTCATTCAGGCTCCAGGAGGACACAGTCCAAAGACTCAGAATGGACTTTTGAGTCCTCCACAGGAAGAAAAGCTCAGCAATAGTCAAACCTCACTTTATGAGATGTTGCAAGAGAAAGGAAGATGGGGCGGAGTGAGTCTGGATCAGTCAGCTCTTCTTCCTCTGAGGTTCAAAAATATCAGAGAAAAGACAGATGCTCACTTTGTGGATGTGATTAAAGAGGACAGGTAAGGAAAATCGACCTGTACAGTGTAAAAATTGTATAAAGGCAAGAAGGCAGTAAGAGGGGTCTTGCATCTTTAATCTCTATTTGTGTGCTTTTTGTCTAATGTCAGTAATTATTGTCAACACAGAGCATGTCGTATGTTTTCTGATCTTAGTCTGTGTTCTTCTAAACTACAATAGGAACTTGATGTCAGAAACGTTCTGCTCAGGAATATGTAAAGCTGAGGTTTTCATAATTTCGGTGGGGAACAGTCACTCTTCAGTCGGCTCTTCAGAAAGGAAAATACTCTTTAAATGACTTGTCATGAAGTAGAACTCCTACCTTTACATTCAGAAGGCCTCTTAAATGCACACAGTACATACCTACATAAAATTTGAACCACAAACCTCACATTTTTGCGTAGTAAAAGAACATCTGATAACGTCGTGTGACTAATACTTAGAAATCATCCCGGTCTTGGAAGCAGAACTAGTAAGAGTGAATTCTCATGGACCTACTATTTACCTACAGCATTTGGTAAAGTTGGCTTCTCTCTGTTTCAAAAGAAAAAAAACCTTCATTTTGGGCAGAGGAAAATCTGTTCTCCAAAATTCAGTAGCCTGTGATTTTTGTAAACGTAGCCATATCTCCCTTATTATGGCAATGACTTGACTGCAACAACTAAACAGATAACTTGAGTTTGTTATTATTTATGGCTATTCTTATTTTGCCTCACTGCTTCCACTCAAATTAGATATTTTATCTAAATATCCTTGAAACTGTATGCTCCTATAGACTCCAGGCTGCTTGGAACAGGGACACTGTCATCATAACTGGAAACATGACCAAAGCAGGGAGAAGTGAGAGGGAGCAACCCCAGTCCCTCTCCAGTCTCTTCTCTAGATTTTTTTTTTTAGATTACCTTTCTCCTGTAGCCAGCTCCAGTTAAAATTTAGGTTCCTGATTTTTTTTTTTTTCCTTCTACCTGTGTCTGTCATTAGTAGATGAGAACAGGTGCTTAGCTGCTATTTTCAAATACTAGAAGACAGATGGATTGGGAAGTCCCAGCATTGGCAAAATTCATCAAGAACGAATTGGATTTTTGTTTAAAATGTAAACAGCGTGCTGCAAATTTTAAGTTACATAATTGGCTTAATTTATGCCCTTGGTCTGCTGAAGATACCTGGCTCAAGCTTTTGTGTTCCTGGTGCTTTCCTTCTCCACTTGCAAAATGGATAATTCTTTCTGATTCAGAAAAAGGCAAAAGTAGGACCATGATTTGACATCAGTCAAAGCCTAGCTTTTTTTTTGCTTTTTTTTTGATCTCAATTAAATATCATCATTACCATATTAAGTGGGCCATTTCTTGTTGCCAGGGAAACTTCTCCATTGAGTTCCGTTCATGTAAGCATAACTTTCCAAAAATAATCTTCTGATTAATTAGGTCTATGCAAAATGGTTTAAGCCTACCGTGTTACATTAATCCTTTCTAAAGTTTCTCTGGGTGAAGTTATATGTAATAACTAATTTGAAAAACATTCTTCATCCCCTACTGCAAAACATAATACACTGTTGGTCTTGACAAATCTAGCATCCATGAGGATGTTTGAATGGGAAATTTGCCTTTTCTCAGGGAGGAGAGCAAAGTCCAACTTCTCCTTGGTCATCTCACATGGAACCTCATTTGCAGTAATAATCCTGGAGTTGGTTGCTGTGGGTTTTTGTTACTGCAAACCCAGCAGCAGTGAAGCATGAGGTTCCCTGTGCACTGGGTAGTGATTCCACTGGGGTGCACGCTGCCAGTGGAGTGATCTGTGCTGTCAGTTCCTAGTAACAGAGAGTACCTAACACGTGTATGGTGAGGAGGTGCAGAAATTAATCCCAGAAAATGTGTTCTACACAGGATCCAGAAGCCTGTACACTGCCCTAGGAAGCTGCCTGGGGCTAGCCTGCAGGAAATGCAGGACCTGGTGGCATTTTTCATTTCCCAGTCCCTTTCTATACTTCATGTGTGTGGCTGAGGGTTTCATGAGTGGTCTTCCTGCGTGCCAAGACTTCACCTTGAAGCTGATACCTCAGCACAGTTCCTGTTGTCTTTAAAGAGAAAAAAGCCAGTGTTAGTGCAGTGTGTCTATATTACTGCATTATAGAAGAATCTTTTCTTGCAGAAGTTACCAGTTTGCATCTTACAGCTTGATTATATATATTTTGGGAAACGGTGTGTAGCTTGAGCTTTGAGTCTGACATTACTACATCCACTATAAAAACAGCAGGCTCTCTTCATTGCAATCTGCATGTTCCCATGTATCTTTAAGGAAAACTATAGTGTAAGAGTGCAGAATGTTTAAACTTAATTTCACTGGGGATGACCTCAGAGGATTCTTGCCTTTTGGATTTTTGTTTCCAAGAAAAATTACGCATTCCTTAGGTTCTAAAATTTTTGAAGTACAAGAAACAAGTTCTCATGCTAATCAGTACAAGACTTATAGATGATCTCTTCAGACTTATAGAGCTGAGTCCCGGGGCCATATGAAGCTCCTTCAGAAGCTGGGTTCTTTGCAGCCCTTCATCCCTCCACTAAGTGTCCTGTTTAAATACCTCTGAAATGTGTTTGTTCCTTTCATCTCCCACTTCCCAGTCTTGTGTGATTCAGGGAGAACAGAACTCGCTTGTGCTGGGGGGTGGCACAAGCACCACCTGGGAAGCAGATTATGCTGTTGTGTTTAGTAAACTAAAGTGGGATCTCCCTCTTTGAGACCAATGACTGTTGTCATGGAGCTGGACTAGAGCAGTGTGGCCAGATAACATCAGAAATACTGCTTAGCCCTCATTCCATCATGTTAGACCTTCTATTTCATGCTGCACTGGCAAACTGTGTTGTTCTTCCTACATCCTTAGACCACTGCAGCTCCAGCACAGTATCACCATACTCTGTTGAGCTCCCCTGAAGGATGACAGTGAACTCAACAATATTTTTTTTAAAAAACAGCTTGCAAAATTTATATTACAGGATGTTCTTAGGAACATCTAAGAGACGTGAGGAAAGGACACAAGGAAGAATGAAAGAGAGAAGGGGACTCAGGTGAATGTGTCCTGCCATTTTGTCAGAGTATCCTGATGTTTTTAATATATTGGCCAAGGCCAGAAGGTTTAAAGGTTATAAAGTGTCTGCTGTATTCATGGTTGAAGTCTTTTGTCGTCTTCTGCTTCAGTCTAGAAATGTGTGTTTGGTTGATCTCGCACCTCAAGGAAAAAATGCTTCCCACATCCCATCTCTTGCTGGGGAGCTTGTACTTCCAAAAAAACCTTTTTGCAAAGTGTTCATAAAGTACGAACAGAAAGAAAAACCCAACCCCAAAATTAAACCTCATGAAAACAAGAATTCAGACAGAGGCTAGCTCTGTAGGATCTTTCAGCTTCTTCATCTCCTTAGAATTTGATTTCATGTACATCTCCTTGGTTTCTGCTTAGAGTTTCCAACTAGAAACCAGCCCACTCTTAATTGTTGCTGCGGTGCTATGATTTTCAAGGTGGGAATAGCCCCTGGAAGGAAGCTCCCCCCTTTCAGATTCTACAGCAGTTTTAAAACCAGTTACGGCACTGTAAATAACAAGTGGAATTGGTTACTTGAAAATGAAAGGAGGTTCACAGCAAGCGCGTGTGTTCTGAAGCCCCAGGTGAGGACTACACAGCAGAGAGAGTGACAGGCTGTCCCAGCAATACCTGGCATAAGCAGGCATGACCTTACTCTGCAGGCATCAGGTGCAAGGTGCTTGGTGCTGTGCATATCAAGTCCTTTCATCTCTTTGACACCTTCTCAAGAACAAAAAGGGTTGCAGATCAAGTGCCATCGATGTCGTTAGAAAACTTCTTTCATAAACCTCTTACAACTGATGTAAAACTCAAAAAATGGTCTATTTTTGCTCCAGAGATGGGGAAGATAAACAGCTTTGTAATGACTGAGGCCTCTTTTATGTTGTTTTTTTTTCCCCTGCACCTGATGCTGGAAGAGAAGGTGGAGGACACTCTGGTAGATGCTGCCTCCTGGTTCATTAGCCCTAGTGAGACAGTTTTGTTTTTTGTCAGTGCCGTGGTGGATGATTCTGGTGATTTGAAATCTTGTTTCAAAAGGAAATGTAAGCTATCCGTCTCCTCAGGTTGTGTTTCAGTGTGGCCCGGATTGTTAAGAGCATGTTCTCATCTGAGTTACTGAGTTTAGTGTCTTTGAAATAAGAAGAAAGTGCTGTTTTCTAAAATGGACAACGTTTGGTTTGGGGTTTTCTTCCAACAATCTGTCACCTTTGTCATACTTGGCTTGCTTTGAATGACAGAATTCCAGCCTAGACACAAATATCCCACAGCCACGTGTCTTCTAAGGTTGTGCCTCTGTAGCAGCAATTAACCTTTACTATTTGCTGGCTTACAGTACAATTATCTGTAGTCATCTGCAGTTATAGCAGTTCCATTTCTGGAAGGACTTGTTAGTCACTTCCTGGAAATATCACATTTACTTTGTCATTTTTTTGTAACCTATTTCCCTTCACTGAGCGAGTGATGTGGGTCAGGCAATACCTTGGTGACCAAAAGCAAAGAAAAGCTACAGGAACTTCCCTAGAAACAGAAACCACGGGATGGGGCTCTGAGAGAGTTACAGCTGAGTAACCCGATGTTGATACCATCTCTTCTCTTTAGCCTCATGAAAGACTACTTCTTCAAACCGCCTATTAACAAGCTGAGCCTGAACTTCTTGGATCAGGATTTGGAGATGGCCTACAGGACGAGCTATCAGGAAGAGGTGTGTTTCTTCTAGTGCTGGTTTCCTTCTGTAATCTGTCTTAAGCAACTGTCTGTCCTTGTTTTTAACACGTTTCATTGCAGCTGATGACCAGGGTCATAAAATGTCGCATGTAATTTACAACTCGGTATTGCAGCCTTTGAAGACAGTCTCTTTTCAGTTTACCTGCCTTGTGCTGTGCTCAGAGTCTAGTCCAGTGTCTAGACTGGAAATACACGTTCACAATCCACCAAGATACGCTACTTCTCACCTGTCTTCTCTTCATTTTCAGGTTAATGTTTTAAGACTTTAGGCAGGCCAGAGAACCATGCTAAGGTGACAGTAAAGGACCAAGTGTTACTCGCCTTCTCATCAAATATCCTGACTTTGAGAATGACAGCTTTGAATTTGATTCTTGTTCATGTCACAGCCTCATGGTTGTTCCTGTGGAACCCACCTATACCTGCCCTGAACTCAAATTCCCTGAGTTCTCTAAGCGTGCTGCATTGAGAAACAGGTATTTCAAAATACCGTGTGATGGGGAGGATCAGTGAGTAAATTGTAAGGAACTTGGTGCCTTCTTCAGGGCTCTGTACTGAGTATAAAATCTCCTTAACCCCCTTGGGGACTGGTAGCATTGCAGGCGTTCCATGTCAGGAGATACTCCTGCCTGGTTGATAGAACTAGCGACCTTAGGTGTCGGTATTAACTGAGGCTGCATTTCAATGAGTAGCTGAAAAATTGCTGCCAAAAGAGGGCAGTTGCTATCCCCTCCTTCTTCCTTCTCCCCTGAGCTCTTTCTAATGACTCTAGTGCTTATCAGGCTTCCCTGTGGTGAGCCAGTTCATTTTACTAGCCTGGCATAAAATATTCATGTTTGTTTTTTTCTCTTTGGGACGTTTTCTTTTTCTGTCTGGGTCTGTTTTCTGCTATATTGAACCAGCAGCTCCCAGGGAGACTGGCAAGTGCCAGAGCCAGTGCAAGATAAGTGTCCGGCAGCGGGAAGGGGAACAGACCGTTCCCTTCCAGTAGCATTGAGCGATTAGTTTGGGTCATCTATCTGGCGGAATTGCATCCTGATGAATGTAGATGTTGATTTCTTTCATTCCTGGTGTGTCCTACATCTGAGGGCAGGTGGCATTTCTGTTTCTGCTGCCTGTTGCTTTGTGTTCATGGGCTGCTTTCCATTCTGGGTAGCATTGTTATGTCATCCCTTGTAGTAGCTCCTATTTGCTTGTTTTCCAGTGTTTACAAATAATACCAAACTTACTCTTTTTATTGTTTTTCTTTCTTTTTTTTTTTCTTTTATAAAAGGTAAGCACAGTTGTGTTGCAGTTCAGTTCATTGACTTTGTTCAGGAGCCCCATACTCATCCTGCACTGTATTCCAGTGGTATACCTCTGAATAAAGCTCATGTAGCAACAACAGGGAGAAACATCTCATGGGATACAGCCTGCAAAATTTTCACTAACTAGAGAGAAAATAGTAAATCAAGTTCTTTCCAGAGGAAGGACTGGAAAGAGAAGCAAAGCGGTGATAGGCAAACATCTGCAGATTGACTGGTTCATGTCGGTATGTAGGAAGTTCACAGAAGGAGCAGGAATGTGGTCTGTGCCTTCTCTTAGTGGCAAGCTATTAATTTGAAAATTACTATGTAAACCTCCCCAGAAATGGGAATCTTCACTCTCTGATCGTAATGCTGCAGTACTGGGGCAAAACCTGTTAAAGCCTTATATTAGTGTAGTGCTGGTCCAAAATAACAACCAAATAATCTTCTCCAGGGAGAGTGAAATGATTTGTGAGTGCTGCTGGTTATTTAATTGCCTTGCAGTGAACTGTTGCTGAAAGTAACTCCCACCACCACTGAATTCAGCTCTAATTACGCAGTGCCAGCTGCACGCTCAGTGTGTGATCACTCTCTGAAAGTGGCTCTGCTTCCCAAGAGCTCATTTAGCCTGTTCTTGTTTGGAAATTAAGGCACTACTTAACACTGTCAGGGCATCCCTAACACTGTCACCTTGGGATACAGCTCCGCTCTCCTTAATTCAATTGATATGACTTTCTGTGTGGGCTAACAGAATTCCACCACAGTTCCGGCTGAAAGGTAATTTTGGCATTGAATGATGCTATCTGAATATATTAGTTTGCAGAGAGGTACAAATGAGGAATAAGTTAATTTCCCAGTATCGAAGTGTTCTAAGGAACAGAAGAAATTCCACATTAAACCAGAGTAAAAGACTGTGATGTTCAAACTGGGTTACTTCGTGGCAATATAGATAACGTACTTCTTGTTTTCCTTTGGAACTTGCTTTCTGTGGTCCCTTGAGCAGACAGAACGCTCTGAAACTGGGCTCATCTGAGTAAGCAGAGATGTAGAGCTCATGATCTGGTTTTCAGCTGGACTGGCCAAAGCAGCCCATAGCACAGCTGCACGAGCACTGGGGCCAGGACGAGATGGGAGGGGAATGTGTGGTGAGGGGGTCACAGGAGAACAGAACTCGTCGTCCTGGGCTCTGATCAATTCAGATTACATAGCGTCCTGATGGCTGCTTTTAACCCAGTGTGAAAGGGAAGGGAGAACTCTGCCACAGGCAAGTTGCTGCTTCTGTTGAGTGGTCTTGGGAAGGTTTTCTTAAAGACCCATCAGAGCTAAAAGGCTTATTGCAATATCTATTATTATTTTAAATGAAAATCCTTGAATAAAACTTCTTACAGTTTTATCTACTTGTAATTATGGGGCTTATGTTTCTTTGCATAAAATAGGCAGTTTTCCTATGGCTTATTTCTGTATCATAATATTCTGTAAAAATCACCCCAGAGCCAAGGGCTGTGCTGCCAGTGCCTTTTTACAGCACAGACTTGCTCTCAGGGAACTGTGATAGCTTTTGAACTACCTCTTCTGTTTCTTGTTTCTAAACAGCACTTACACCAGATTAACAAAGTGGCAAAAAAATCTGTATTCCTTTACTTGGTTTCATGAGCTGCTCTTTATGGTACAGCTGAATTCAGCAAAATAACATTATTTTTCCTTTTCATCCCTCCCCTCAATCCCTGTATCCCATGCAGGTTATAAGGAATGCTCCAGTGAAGACATTTGCCAGTGCTACCTTCAGCTCGCTCCTGGACGTGTTCCTCTCCACTACAGTGTTCCTCATACTCTCTATCACATGTTTCCTGAAGCACGGGATGGTCGCATCCCCTCCACCGCCTGCAGCAGTTGTGGTGTTCGTCATCGCCATCCTGCTAGAGGTGCTGTCCCTTGTCATCTCAATTAGGTAAATACAGCATGAGAATGCCTCAAAATAGTGGTGAGAACTGAAATGGTGGCTGGCTTGGGAACATTTTGTTTGACAGCATCCCAGGAGCTCAACTGGATGGTCCGTAGTACTTGGAGAACGGTGTTACTGAAGCCCAGAAGGCTTGCGGCAAATCTTGTGCAAAGAGAGGTCTAGCTACAGGAATTGGAGGAGAAGAAGCTGACTCTGATAGAAGCTGCTTAAGAAAACAGAACCTGCACACTCTGCTTGCCCTGCTTATTGTTTCTTGGGGTGCCACATGCAATTGTCTATCTTCTCCACTTGCCCGGCCAGTGGAGTGGGGGAATCCAAGCAGAAAATGTATCCGTCCTTCAACTAAAACCAAACCCTTCTTTTAAATTCCTAGATACAAGTACACCATCCTGGTGTCAAAACTGAAATTATGTATCAAAGAGCAGTCCTTTTCTCAAAGAAAACTTTGAAAAAAATCGAAAAAGTCACATTGCATCTGTCCAGGATTAGTTTTCTTCATGATCTCTGTTTCAAGTCTCATGTGTTTAATTTCAAATAGTTTGTGTTTTCTCTGTTTGACACATAACTGGAGAAGATGAAAAGAGTCTCTCCCCCTCCTCTTGCCCCCCCAGGGGCCCTTTAGCTATTGATCAGCATTGATCATATCCCCTCTCAGTCTGCTCTTCTCCAGCTGAACAGCCCCAGGGCTCTCAGCCTCAGCACAGAGATGCTCCAGTCCCTTCCGCATCTTTGTAGCCTCTGCTGGACTCTCTCCAGCAGTTGCTTTTCTCTCTTGAACTGAGGAGTCCAGAACTGGACCCTGGACTCCAGAGGTGGCCTCACTAGGTCAGAGCAGAGTGGGTAGGAGAAGCTCCCTTGACCTGCTGGTCACACTTTTCTGAATGCACCTTAATGCATCTTCTAGATGCGTCTGCAGATACCTGATATTAACAGAAGCTCCTCACTCCTCACCTGTTCTCAGTAACCCAGAGGATGTGCATTCTGGACTTCTAGGATGCTTGTGAGCCTTGCCCCAGCCAGCATCTGTAACTGGTTGGCGAGAGGTTACTGGCTGATTCCTGTGTAATATGGGGTTTCCCCTGGGCACAGCAGCGTTAGGAACACACAGAAGTGTAGCAGTTGTACACGCGTTCAGTATGCTCTCCTGGGTGTGTTGTCTGATTTCTACAGATACCACATGTAACCTGTTATTAGCACAGATGACAGACCTAATAATAAGTTGTTTGTCTGTACTTGTGCGAGCAAGTTTATTTTGCCTTCCTCACCCTCCTTTTCACTGCACTTCCTTCTGACAAGAGAGCACACTGTAAGGGTGGTGTGTAGAAACATGTGTCCTCGCTTGTAGTTCTGCACATCTGTCAGGTATGTGTAAGTTAAAGTGCTTTTGCAACTGGAACAACTAGAATCAATTCCACTGCTGGCTTGAAAGAAACAGGAGATTGCAGCTTGCACACTTATTTTGACTTTTCAGGGTCAAGGTAAAAAATTCTAAAGGAGTACTTCAGTTGCTGAAGGAAGCTTGTAGCTGAAGCAGGCTTGTAACCGAAGCAAGCTTGTAACTCGGTGCGCGTATAAATGGAGGCAGATGTATTTATGTGAAAGCCGGCACTGAGGAGTAGGGAGAGGGAGTTTATGAACCATGGAAATGCTTTTCAGGATAGTATTTCTCAGCAGGTGTATTTGACTGTTGCAGTTTGAATAGTATTGTAGTTCTGGTGTTCTTAGAAAAGATGAGCTTTGCAAAGTGGCAAGTCCTGTACTGGGAGATGGTTGAACTGGTAGGACTGTCCTTCTAGCGCATCCCAAACAGGATTAACTGTTGCTCTGTCCTCTCTCTTGCACCAGAAACGGATTTTGCCCTTTGCAGAACAGTTTCTGTGCTCTGTCTTGGGGAGGTGGCGGGAGTGGTGTAGGGATGTGGTGTGTATCAGCTTAATGTGCCCAGGCAGCTTTTCAGTTGCAGCAGGTAGGAGAGTCAGAAGGCAGTGGTGAGCAGCAGGTGGTCTTGAGTTTGGTGGCCATGGCACTGGATCCCCAAGTTTGTTCAGCTCTGAACAACTCAACCACTGCTTTGCCGAAGAGCTAATTTGTGCCATCGAGATAGCTTTGGAGAAAATTAGTGTTCTTTTTACCTTGCAGGTGAATTTTTGTTCAGTGTAGTACTTTTCAACTGACTGTTGTTCCCACACATTTTTCCAGTGCTGCGTTGCATTTGCCTTTTTGAATTTGGTACATTTATAAAATCTGTTACTATAATCTTAGAAGTTTTTATAGGTAGGTACATAAGGTTTTATTTCAGTCCTGTTTTATAATTGGTGGTTTATGGGTTTCTTAAGGAGAAGGAAAATTGTTGTTTTCAGTATGCTCTCTATATAGTCAGGAATTTGCAAGGTGGTTTCGCTGTCCTGAGCTGTGTGCGGCTGTGCAGAGCTTTGGCTTTACTGCAGCACTGTTGGTGAGAGCTGAGCTCTCCGTAGTGAGCCTGGGCCATTACTGAGGTGAGTTTAAGTGGCTTTATAATGTTTTCTTAACACTACTTGGTTTTGCCACTGACATTTTTAATATTTTCATAGGACTACATTGGCTTAAAGCCCAAATTTTACTTTCTAAGCTGGCTTGGATGCCTTATTTAAAGTCAGTGAGGTTTAAAAAGCAAGTGTTTCGGAATGACTCTTGAGTCTTAGAAGTTTATATTTTTTTATTCTTAATCATTCTTTTGTGCTTAATTCTGATTTGACAAGCAGGTTGAGAAAGATCTCGTGCTGTGGAGTACACCTGTAGCCAGCCATCAGATCTTACATAGTCCCACCGGTGCAGTAATAACTGTCACTATGCACTGTGCTGACAGCGTGCGGGACTGTCACCTTCCTGACAGGCACTCAAGGGCGGTTTGGGCTCGCAGAGAATACTGCAAGTCCTGCACAGCCACAGGACTGTGCTGAGAGCACTTGCTGCTCTCACTGGGGTCAAGCTAACTCAAGACCCCACAGATTCTCCTGGTTCGTTTGGGAAGCAGGAATCATGGGACGGGATAAGCTATGGGTAGCCTTCCCTGCCCTCTCCACCCAACTGGCACTTGAGGAGTAGGGATGTAGGAATTGAGTCACCAGGTATCCCTCGCTGCTGGAGCCCTTGTGCAAGGGAGAGATGAGTTGCTGCTTTTGTTTGGTGCGGGGGAAGTGTCTGCACATCACTCTGTATTAACTCCACTATTACAAGCAGTTGGTTCTCAGGAACTTGCTACCATGGGCTTACATTCATGATCTTTCCTCTAATAATGAGATTGAATTTGGCTTAACTCTGGTCATAACATCTAAGGTAACACTTCTTTGAATCGCTTGAAGTACAAAACAGGATCATCTCAGATCCGAGTTGCTCTTACCCAGGGTACCTGCTTGAGAATAGCTTCCTCCTATATACACCAAAAAAAAAAAAGAGCCATCTTCACAGATGAAAAATTTAAGAGGCTTCCTGGTAGGTTTTCAGTTTTAAATGTAATGACAGGGTTATATTTGGGGAGGACTTTGGTAGGAAAAGGTAGCTGGTTTAGCTTGGCTGGGTTTTGTGTTTGAAGGTAAAATTTGTATTTACTTTATAGTAAATATATAAAGCATGCTTTCGGGTCACTCTCACCTCCACACCTTCAGATACACGCTTCTGTACAGTTCCCTTGAGCAGAAAGAAGAAAATCGCCTTTCTTTTCCTCTTCAAAGTGAGGACTGCTCACTCTGACCACTCGTTCCGCACCAAAACAGCGCAGAACTTCCTGTGCAGAAATGTCATCCCAAATGACAATCACAGAATACCACCGAGATATCTTAAGGGAGGAGATTGGACTACAATGCTGGGCACAATCCCAGAATTTCAGGAAAAGAGATTATTTTAGGACCAGAAAATTCTTGCCTAAGTTTCTCATTGTATTTTCATTATCGTGATGCAAAATACCCTGCCTTTAAATCAGTCTAACTTTTAATTGAATCCAGGACTCAGCTTAGGAAGCACTCACAGCAGCTCCTGTGGCTGAGACCTTTAGTCCAGCTGCAGGAGTAGGAGAGGAGAGCACTGTCTTGTGCCTGTGCAACAAAAAAGGATTAAAACTCAAATTCTAGCATTAAAACTTAAATTTTAGAAGAACAGAAGTCCTCGTGGAGCAAAGCTTGCAAGGGAGAAGGATGTTTTGATTCCTCTGAAGTGTCTGATAATAAATTATTGAAGCATCTATCAATGAGGACCCCACTGTTATCACAAGTGTCACTCTAGAATGAAGTGTAGAGAGCTGCACGCCAAAAAACGGTGCTTCATTTGTAAGCCAGTTAAGATGTAATCTCCTGTTCTCTAAGCAAAGTGTAAAGAATGTCCTTCTGCCCATTTGAAATGTGACTGCTTTGACTTCTGTGAGCTCAGTGGAAGTTGCAGGGGCCCCAAAGGTCGTCTTTTTTTATAAAAATACCCTGGGAAATGTCACTGTACCACAGTGTGTGTGGTTTCACTTGGGTTTCTTAGTGCTTCTGCAGGAGTACAGGTCAAAGGCATCTGCCCTGTGTTTTAGTTGTAAATACAGAAGTGTTGTTAACTAGATACCTGACATTTAGTTCTTGTTCTCAGGTACAACTTGTTACAAATAAGTTTGTTCAAAAAAAGATGTGTTGCTTTTGATCATGTCCTTCAGTGAAGTATTCTGGGTGAAGGGATGAGGACAGAGCAGTGGATATTTGAACCCTGTTCACAAGAGTGAGAGCACTTGATAAATTGCTTTGTGAATTTAGAGAGCAAAAAAATACCTCCTGGATGAAGAAAGCAAGTACCATCAAAGAGTAGAATGGGAAACTGCCATGTCTGGCTAAGCAGAGCTGCTTGGTCCTTCACTTGGGCTTGCTGAAGTAACACCCAGCTGGAGTCTGCAGCTGAGCCCCTGTGGCCAACCAGTTGGTTCTCCTTAACTTCCTAATGACCAGGAGGAGAAACTGTTTTCTGCAACTAGAGCTTAATGAACTATCTCTGTTAATAACACAACTGATAGAGAGCATTGATGTGAGGAAAACCAGTGGATTCTGTTTGCCTTTATTTATTTCTAACAGCTGTGACTTCGGTATTTAATAACCCACCGAATTGCTGCCATGCCAAAAGCTTTTGATTTGAACTAGGGGAATTGATTTTAAACTGCCAGTAAATACAGAACTGATGGTAACGTTCTTCATTACCCATTAATCATTTATGTCAAAGTTCCTAATTTGAACTCCAGCTTGCGTAAACATCTCGGATGCTTTAGCATTTAAGCCCTGTTGAGCTACTCCCTGACACTGCATTATTTACCAATACTGCCCTTAGCCAGTAAATCTGTCTGCAGCTCTCCTTGCTGTCTGGATTTAATGCACTTCTTGCTTCCTGCGTCGGGAGGCTTGTGCTGTACTCGCAGGCTTTTGCTGCTTTGTGAAGGATGAGATTTCAGTCGTCTTAATTCCAGAGTGCAGAGCATTGCGATAAATCCTGGACAAAAAAAACAAACAAAAAAAAACAAACCAACAAAACAAAATCAGTGCAAGAGCAAACACTACCACGAGAAATGTGGCAGCGTCCTGGAATTTCCACTAGCTTTTTTGAACCACGCAGCTGCCTAAATAAAGAAGGGTCCTCACAACAGGATTAACTGATCGGGTTTGCTGATGGATTTGTTGCTATAGTTCCCACAAGAATTTGTCCTGGATTGGAGGCTTGACAAAAATAAAAAATATTTTTAAAAACTTTTCTGCACCATGGAGTCCCTGTCGCGTGGGTTGGGGCAAGAGATGTGAGCTGCACTGGGTTTCTGCCACTCTCTGCGTGCTGCAGAGCTGGCTCCTTTGCCAGCCTACGTGGGAGCAACGTGAAGCTCTGGCCAAGCGCGGGCAGAGGCGTTGGTTCTGCTGTGTGCTCCTGGCTCTGCACCAGCTGCCCTGCTGCAGGGATCTCGGCTGGTCAGGGAAGGAATGCTCTTCCCTAGAGCCCGGTTCCATTTCCTTCCTTGCTGCTCAGCCATGGAAATGCGAATCCTAATTCCTGGGCTTTTGGAGAATTGAACTTTATTTTTAGAGGCATGACCTCGGGTGGCATTTTCAGAAATACTCGATACTGGGCGAACTTGGCTGCAGCTGGAGACAGGGATCGTTCCTGCACTGGTGGCAGAAGCAACTGCTTTAGGACAGTATAATGCCTCAGAAACCCCAATTCTTATTCTACAGAGCTTTTCTTTTATTTCACTTCTATTTTGCTTTGTATACAATTCTTGAATTTCTGGGCTTTGTTGGAAATTCTTTTTTATGCTGGACTATAGCTCCAATGGTCGGTGGAGAGGGAGGCCATGAAAGCAGGAGCTAGCAGATCTGTGAGCACCCTCTCGTGGGGTCCTGCTGTATTACAGCGTCACCCATCCTATGATCCCAAATTTACCTTTTTCTATGCATTTCAGTACTATTTCCAGATTTTAATTTATTAAATTAGAGAAGAGCTCTTGGAAGCCTCAAAAAAATGCTTGAGGTCACAAAACTCTCAGAAGCCTAGACCAGGGAATTAAAATACCATTCACAAACAATCCATATTTAAAGGTGTGGAATAAGTGTCAAATTCACCTAAAGAATTTTTAAATTGTCCTGGTTTGTATCAGGCTTTTATCCAGCATAATACCTTGTATTTTAGACAACAGTGTTAAAAAAATCCAAACAAACAGTGGGTAGCTTTTCTCTTTTGAAGGATATGGGTAATACAGAATACTTTGTGTAACTTTGGAGATTGTGAATTTCATATATAGTGTATGTTACGCTTATATATATTTATTTATTTTTTTACCTGTAATCATCTCTGTCCAAAAAAAACCCAGCTAGTAATTATTTACAGTTTGGGCTCTGCTTCAGTGCACCGTTAGACAGCAGTTACCTGCCCAGATTGATTCTGATAAATCCATACATCCACGTGTAATGTCTTTGAACAAAGCTGACTGTATTATGGTACCTTTTTATATCTTCATAAAAATAATTAGTAACTCAAACAACAGTTGCAGTTCTTCTAGGGTGACTAATGTTTCTGAGCTTTAAGAAGGCACTTATCCCGAGGATTTGTTTCCGTAGATAACAAATTGTTTTCTGTGCAATGTCCTCGAGCATTAAGCATCTTTTTACCATGAGAAAATGGTCTCAGGTGGCACCAGAAGAGGTTTAGGTTGGATATTAGAAAAAACATCTTCCTGTTGAGGGTTGTCAAGGGCTGTCCCAGGCTGCCCAGGGCAGTGGTGGAGTCCCCATCCCTGGAGGGGTTTCCAAGCCCTGGAGCTGTGGTGCTGAGGGACATGGTTCAGTGGTGACCTGGCAGTGCTGGGTTAATGGTTGGACTTGGTGATCTTAAAGGTCTTTTCCAACCAAAACAGTTCTGCAGTTCTATTTAAGAAGTATCTCCATTAAGGTGCTCTCCGGCGCTCTTCCACTTGGCTCCATCTCAGGTTTGGGCCATCATTTTAGCAGCAGGTTGAGGCCAGAACTATTCCTTGCTGCACGCCTCTTGCAGAGCCAGCCGGGTTGCTCTGTGAGGTGCCAACGGGCGAGCAGAGGAGCTGCCAGCTGGCCTCCGATGAGTTTGGGCTCGGCCGCCTGCCCATGGTGCCAGCTCTCAGCCCACACTCTTCCCCATCCCTAATGAGAGAGAGTGGAGTCTGACTGCAGACAGGAGCTTCTCTCAGGGTGATTATAACTGGGAGAACTGGTTTTGATTGCAGTACAAAGCTAAGATGACATGGAATTTGCACAGTCTCCTGGGTGACTGAGCTGTTAGCAGGGTACACAGCCCTGCTTTTCAAGCATTCCTGGTGTTATTTTAAGTAGTTTTTTTATCTTGCAAAACCTTCCCCTCTCCCCACATGCTTTAAGGCTAAATATTTATGAATTTTGTTTCTGCACTTACTGTCCACTTACGTGAAGTCTGGATTTCAGTTTGTCCCACTGTCCCACTCTCTTCTCCCACCTTTGCTGACACCCCTTGCCGGACCAAATCACCAGCTGTCTTCCAGCAAAGGTGGATCGTTCCCTGAAATTACCCACAGGTGCTGTGGCGTGTAATGTGCTGGGCTTGCTCAGAGACTCTAAGTGAAGGATTTGAAATGGTAGCATTACAGGTAATTAGATGTCTGAAGTGATGTGCTGAAGTTAATGCCTCGATCTGTGATTGCATTTATTCCAGAATGGCGTTCTTTCTGGAGGAGGTGATGACTTGCACCAAGCGTCTCCTGGAGGTGATATCTGGCTGGCTGCCTCGACATTTTTTCGGTGCAATCCTGGTTTCTCTCCCAGCTCTTGCAGTTTTTTCACACTTCACCTCTGATTTTGAAACAAATATACATGTAAGTTGTCGAACTTTGTTTCATAATCTGCCGCTTTGGATCTGACAGAGCCTTTTGCTTGCCTGCCGTCTCCCTTCACCTCCCTCGTGCTTTACATCTGTCTGACACAGATCCCTTGGAGGGATAGGGCTTTGTGGGTGATGAAATGCCTAGCCCATTATGTAAATACAGTCACATGCTCATTTGAAAACATACAAAATAGGACAGGGATACCTATAAATGCCTGCATACCTACATGCTATTTCTCTTTTCTTAGACCAAACACTTCTGCAGGTGTTTATTCTGGATGATTGCCTTCGATCTGGCTTTGATTGAGAGTTTGTAGTGAGAAGTGCTGCGTATACTGAAAAACTTTTCGTGCACATTAGTGACTCTTCACAGCAAGACCAGTATTAGCAGGGCATGGGTTCTCTTTGCAGAGTTAGATGAAGAAACTGAAAGGAGAGAGCTCTCGGTACATAGAAACAATCACCCTTCAGGGGCTGTGGGAATGCTTAAGGAATGCAATAGCTGTCTTCCGAAAAGGAGCGGGGAGGAATGGGCATATTTAGCCCAGCCACAGAAAGGTCCACAGGGGATTTGCTGTCTCCTTTATTAAAAACACTCAGAACGAGGGAACAAGGGGTTAAATATTGAGGAGAAGGAAGAACAGTTGAATTTCAGGGCTAACTGTAGCATAAAATCAATGCTTAAAAATTGCCTGTGAATAAAATAGACTGGAACTGGAGATGAAAGTTTGTTTCTCTGCAGGTTTCTCTTAGGCAGTGGAGTGTATGATTCTTCCCTTCCAGGATCTCTAGGGACTGCTGTTTCACAAATCTTTTTTGCTATTTCAGGGCCCTGGGTGTAGGTAACAATCAGATCCTCATCATTCCTCCTATCATGGTTTACTACTGCGTGTCAGGAAGTGTTTGTTCCAGGGAAATGTGTGGACCAGATATTTTTTGGTCCTTCCTGATTTAAACATATGTTCCCTGGTTATCACAGTCACAGAGGGTGTACTTGATACCACTTCAGATCGCATGTTTAAAAGAATTCTGCAGCTTTTACTTCTTGTGAACTTTAGTTAACTATTGTTAGGCTGATTTTTATTTTTTTTAAAATTTTATTTTCCAGTTTAATGATGGTCTTCCTCCCTCATGTCTGCTGATAAACTAATTGTAGGAATGTTTTCCTCACGTTGAAGGGAGCTGAAAAAGCCTTCAGATCTGTCCATTGATTTTTATATCATCCCATTCATCACCATCCTTGATCATCTCTCCAAATGATTAAAAATCACACTGGCAGTACTGTTTTGGTAGTGTAGTCTCAACGCCCGTCCAGCGCAGGTTGTTAGTCTGGATGATTCAGGCAGCAGCAGTAAGAAGGTGGTTGTGGTGTTTATCACCAAGCCAACAATGAACTTTGCTTTCTTTCCTCTTGCAGGTCCTCCAGAGTCGTGGGGTGGTTGGCTCACTCTCCAAGAGATGTCCCAACTCGTCTTGTGCTCAGTGTATCAACAATCATGTGGAAGTGGAGTTAATATATAGAGGGTCAGGTAAGTGTCATATTTTACTATGACATGGTTTTGCGAAGTTTTTTTTTCTTCATAGCATTTTATACCTTCCCTGGATATAAAATAATTAAAAACAAAAGTAACAAAAACAGCAATGAAAAAAAAAAACTTTTCAAAGCCATGCGTACATAGTAAAACACAGCACGTACTGACCCTCTATAGGCTGGCTTCATGCTGGGGCATCACTTGGAGTGAGAACCAGTGCTCTGCCACTTTAGGAGACCTGAAATGGGGGAAAAAAGTAAGTTTAAATTACAGTGTTTTTTATGGACACTTTGGAAATTCCTTTTATCCATTTTTGAGTCATTTAAAAGAACAACAACTGTGCTTGTGGTTTAAAAATCGTAAATTATGTAAGGTTTTTTCCCATCCACTGTGTCTACTTCTGAATCACATGCTTATTTGTTATGCTACAGTATTGCTAATCTGCAGTCTCTGCACTTGAGCTGTAAAGGGAGTTTAAAATGAGAGAGAATGATCATTTGATGCTGTGAACTGCAGCACGTAGCTGGAACAGAACTCTATACGGCAGTTGTAGAGTCTCTGTTTTAGTTTGGATGGTCATGAATATTCTTGATAAAACCAAAATTTGCACATCAGCTTGAGAATTTTGGCCACTGTAAGGTGGTATCTCCAAGAAATGAAGACACTGGAGGCAATATATCTGTCCTGCACTTCCCTTTCTTTATCCTGTAATGATGGGGAAAGGGAAAGGCTTTTTGAGGTAGGGCTTTTGGAACACAAAATCTGAAATCGTCCTTTCAGATTGGCACAAGTGGTGGTGTTAGCAAGCAGCAGCTGAGAAGGACTGATACCTGCCTTTTGTTAGCACGCAGATTTTTCCTTATTTGAATTCACCTGTTGCTGGCCAGTGTGATAATGTCCTCTAGGAGGTGTTTGTAACAGGCAGCTGAGTGAAGTCTCTGGGGGCGAATGTGTTCCCCATTTTCAATGCAGTGGAATTTTGACATTCAGTTTCAGACAGAGTCTAGTCCCAGCAGCTGAGAGGTGGTTACCAGGATTGTTCACCTGGTTGGGTTTTTTTTAATTTTCATTTTTTACTAAGAAGAGGCACTGAGCTTTTTGAACAGGTAAGCTGAAGGTTACTGAAATACCGAGTGTGTAATGCAGTAATTCAAAACTCCATTTAGGGAAAACTGTGACAAAACACCAGTGCTAAATGTGTTCTTGCTCTTTGAAGGAAAGACCTCTGTCTTCAAGTGCTGTCTCCAGACACTGGGAGGGATTCTGTACTGTGCATACATTGCAGACCAAATTATATTCTCCTCTTTTGTATCGCACCTTCTTTAATTTACAGTAAGATGCAGAAGGGCTCCGATCAGCGCGGAGAAGTTAACTCACGCTCTCTCTCTCTGTTGCAGTACACCATGTTTATGTGCTGTGCGATTCTGATCACCATCGTGCAGTACTGCAACTTCTGCCAGCTTAGCTCCTGGATGAGATCGCTGTTGGCAACTGTAGTAGGAGCAGTGCTTCTCATTTTGCTCTACATCTCCTTGTGTCCCGACAGGTGAGCATCACACCTTAGCACTCGCACGCTCGGGTTTAGATCGACAGATTTGCTTTTCTCCACCAGTGAAGTTAGGGTCTAATGCATGAGAATTTAGTTTATGCTGCAACTTTCTCCAGCATCTCAAACTTAATTTTATTTGGGAACAGTTCTGCTTTTTTTTTTTTTTTTTGGCAGGATTTCAGGACACTATCTGAGGAGCCCTTTCCTGTCATCTGTTTTGAAATGACACTCTCCTCAACTGATGTGTTTCTTGGGCATGCTTATTCTTATCAGACCCATAGAATTTTCTATCACCATTTACTTGAAAATCTATTTTATTTAGAAATTTTGGAGGCATTCCTGGTGGTGCCAGAGGGGCCAGCTGTTCCTCCCCACCCCTCTGGATTTATTCTTGCCCTCAGGAACCATGTGTCTGTCTTCCACCTCCTTCCTCAAGGAGTTTCCCACTGTGGAAGGCAGGTGCTTAGATGTAATAGGATTCTAATACCCTGTGTTCTTTCTCCCTTTCCTTCCTTTTCAGAGGACACTGCAAGACAGTAACTGGAGGAATCGAGTTAATGTCATTTCTGTGCAATAACCTTAAGGCTTTTCAGGTTTTCCTCAGATAAGCAATTTTCCCCTTAAGAGAACTTGTTTGCAGGATTCTCCTTCTATTTTGTTGCAAAGAGGGTCAAGGGAGTCCTTCCAGCCATCCACTGCTATTGTCAACATTTTATAATCAGCTTGCACTTCTTAGTGCCTTAAGAAAATCTCAGGGTCTTTGGTACTTTTACCACAGTGTAGACTTTGCATGGACTTCTTACACTAGATTATTCTAATTCCTACCCCTTCTTCAGAGGCCTGCTGAGTCATACGATGAATAACATGAAAAAAAAATCCAAACAAACCAAAAAGACTTTGCAGATGTATGTTTTGGGTGTATTTAGACTTTAATCATCAAGTGTCTTCAGTAGTCTCTATTAATCTTCATCTAATTTATGTAAAAAAACTGACAGGGAGAATAAAATTCACCCCTTAACCTGTTCACATCTGCAATTTGGAAGTGGTTGTGAGGGTTGTAGGAAGGAAGGCTTTCCTTGGGAAAAAAAATAACTTGGAGTTGGAGCCAGTTGCCAAATGGTTTCCAGATTATATTAGACTACAGAAAAAAACCCTTTCTTGTCGTCTGCAGAGCACAGGACAGTTCTCTCTAACCTTAGTGGAGGGAAGCAGTGTTTAGGCTCTGGATGCCTCCCCTTTCTCATTTGTTTCTTTGGTTTTAGTTGGGCAGTTCACCCAACATCGACCCACCTCCAACACTTGCTGTGACCCACTCCCAGTAAGAAAGCTGCCTTTCCACCCACTGGCTTTTTCCTTTGTAGCACTGATGCTGTCGCTGTCCAGCCACCAGCTGCACTAAGTTGTTTTTCCAGGGAAGCTAGAAAAGAGCAAAACCTCGATCCCAGTTCTCAACTCCCTGGCGACTGTTCCATATCCCCCAAGCAGGATTCTCGCAGCTCATTAAGCCACGTGCCTGCCAGCGTGTCTGTGTGGAGCTAACGTGGCATATCCAGATGCTGGTTCACAACAGAACCTTTTAAAGCAGAGTAATACAATGTATTTGTAGTACCAAAAGTCTTCATACAACAGCAGGCAGTGAAGAAGGTGCCAGAGCAGCTGCCATTCCCTGGCTGGCTGGCTGAGCAGCTCTCTGTGCATCCAGGGCCACGGGCGTTTTGTCAGAGAAGAAAATCAGAAGGTTTGGTGCCATAACTGTAACTCCTAACTCCCTGTTCAAACCCAAACTTTCAGAGCAAATTCCATGTGTGCTTATTAAATCAGCTTGTGCATAAACTCTGGATTAAGACTTTGCGCAGAAAGACAGACACAAAAGTTGGGATTTTCCCTGCATTTCAACTTTATTGGGAAATACTGTTCCCGAGCAGAGCCATGGAGAGCTTGCTATTGTATCAGTTCATAGCATCAGCTTCTGCTGACTACTAAAGGGTATAGATGGTAAATCTTAAGAATTGTTGCTATAGATAGCATATTTTCCCCTGTAGTTTGAACAGTGGTGACCATTAATGGGCGAAGAATCATGAAGTATATTGTTATTTTATCTTTTAAAAATAAATAGTTAAGATAATAAATAGAGCTGTTCAACTGCAGATCTGAAAAGATGATTTACAGAGCTGAGCATGAACCAGAATAATACAGACTGAACTAGTGAGACCCATAACCTTTGTCTGTTAATCTCTTATTAGTCTGGATAATGGTCTTTGTTGTGGCAGTAACTGCAGCTTTGTATGGATCACAGACAAATCAATTCTACAGATTTCTTCACTTCTTTTGCCAAAAGTAACTTATCTTGAGAGTTGTAATACTTGGCTGGGGTAGGAAAATTGTAATGGGAGTAAACAA
Source organism: Chloroceryle amazona (assembly GCA_027560015.1). Lineage (NCBI taxonomy): Eukaryota > Metazoa > Chordata > Aves > Coraciiformes > Cerylidae > Chloroceryle > Chloroceryle amazona. The sequence continues at coordinate 16,537 of JANHFX010001123.1, read as the reverse complement.
TGACACTTTCAAAATTAGATTCTATATTTGGGGGGGTTTGTGTTGTGGGGTGGTTTTGGTGTTTGTTTTCTTGTGTTTTGATTTGGTTTTTTTTAAGTCTTTGTATTGTATGGTCAGATAAGATGAATGCATAACTGGGTTTCAGAGTTGCTTTTTCGGGTTTCCAAGGTAAGATTGGATTGTCTGACAATCACTTGTTTGAGGCATCCTCTTGCCTGCGTTATCATCAGTGACCCTTTAGAGGTGCTCACATCTCTGTCTAGCTGGTTGCTTCTTCCCAGCAAAAAGTGCAGATAAGTCACATTCAAAGTTTGTCTGAAGCTGCTCAAGCATGTGATGCAATTACTGGTCCTCCAGCCTGCGTAATAGAAAGATTTAAAATGCCAGCTGAAATTCTGGCAGGGTGCTCTGTATGCTGCTTTAACTTTCCTTCTGAAATCAGTGCTTTTTTTATTTCAGCTCCATGGAAACTTTTCATCTAGATTTGGCACAGAACCTCAGGTAAGTCTCATATACAATTACCGTCTTGATGTTTAGGGATAGAAACTTTTTCAGTCAGTTACATGTAGCAAAACTTTGAATCCATCCGCAGTATTTGTTCAACTTGGGAATTGAACAAATTGTTTTCGGCAAGTTGTGTTTAAGCTCCTCCTGTACATAATTTCCTTTACAGAGTGCTTGGGTATGGCCAAAAATCATCAGCAAGCTGGTGCTGCAGTCACTGAGTTATGTAATGCTATTTTCTTATAAAAGCTGATCTCTAGGAAATAGAACTCTGGAGGAGCTATATAAACCAGCATCTGTTCTGCTGGTAGTAGCAGTCTTTAAAGCATTATCTATCTGTACATCACGAGCTATTTATTTGATTTCCTGGGCTTATTTGCACCATTTAAAAGTGTTCTGAGTTGGCTGCTCTCCACAGCTGGCCAGGTGAGAATTCCAGAGCTCCATCTGGAAAAGCTGGTTGTGACACTGTCCACCTTCACCAGGACAGAGCCGTGCTGGTGGTGACGATCCAGGTGTGCCGCCTGCCACCCTGCGCCTGCTGAGGCAGGACAGCAAGTCAGAGCGTGGAGAGAGCAAATGAAATGTTAGACCCAGACCGTTAAAACAAACAGAAATATTTTCCTGGATTATTAATAGCCCCTTATAAATAAACATGTTAGAGATTCACTGATTATTTCAGTGCTGAATTTCTCAGGGTTCTATTGCAAGTTTTGCAAAACCATTTTTGCAGTGGCTTTATTGGTCTTTGGCATTAGGAAAGTGTGTGTTTGCTAATTACATAGTTGGGGGCAATACTGGGGCAATGTTGTACGTGATTGAACTAACGACCCTGTGAAAATATGACTCAGTAATTCAGCTAAACAAACGTGTGTTCAGGAGCATGTTGCTTTTCCCGGGAGCATGCATGAAAACAAAATTGCTTTTTAAAAGCTATTGTCTGCATGAATGCTGTGGTAGTTTAGAAAATGTGTGGGTTTTAAGTGTGGAGAGATGGTAAATGTACTTTCACGTTAGATATTTAGTCACCGAGAAGTTAGCACTTACTACAGAGTTGGATTTTGTTTTGTTTTTTTCTTACATGGGTTTTCCTTTTTGTATGGCTTTGATTTGTGAAGGATAGCTTCATTTTCATAACAGAACTCCACTAAATCCAGAATGGAGAGTTAAAGCCAAAAGAACAGAGGCAGCTTGATTATTTTATTTTTTAACATGTTTTTCTGTAAACTAAAACACTGAAGGGAATTTGCAGGAAAGTCAATAATGTTTTAGGATTAGCTGGAGTTTGGATCCTTAGTGGTTTGTGATTAGTTTGTGAAATCACCGAACCTTTTGTTCTGCTCAGAATTGCAAACGTCTTTCTGACAACAGCTCAGCAGGCTCCTGACCAGCTGCTAATCACTAATCAATAATTCATTCTGCCTTGAATAATTGACAGCCCAGTCTTGGTTCAGGGCCTGTTTCTACATCATCATGTGTTAGAAATCTGTCGAAGTGTTAGCTATCAAGCATTGTTTGCATGCAAATATTTTTCTTCCGTAAATATATCAGATAAGTTCGAACTCCTGACAAGCAGAGATGAGAGTGGGTGAGAAACCAAACCCCGCAGAAGATGTTCCTGCAAACAGGGGTGCAGCACTCGGCCCGCTTTGCAAATCCTGGCTTGCTACTGAAATAAGGCAGTGACCAAAATACCTCGCTCATTAAACATCTCTGAACTTCATTTTTAACTTTTCTAAGTTGCAAGGTTTCTTAACACTAGATCTGTGTTTTGTCTGTCACCCCTTCAGCTGGGGAAGAGCCGGGTGTGTGCAGCACAGGAGTCGACAGTACCTGGTGCTGCCCGGCCCGCCTGTCCTGTCGCGGTGGCTTTGCCGGGTTGGTTGTCACCGTCTCTGCTGGAGCACAGGGGCTCTATCCGACCAGTGTGATCTTTGTTAACAGCCCAGGCTCCACTGACCTAGTGCTGCCCAAACTTGTAACTTAACACAGTTCTGCTAAGCATTGGAAGTAAAAGGAGAGAGCTGGGAGTTAATCCTCTTCTGTTTCTACCGTTCACCTGCAAACTGAATTCCACTTCTCTTTTCAGGGCTCTTTTAATGCCCATTATTGTCTATTGTACATTTCTAGAGTTCTGTGCAAACAGAATTTCTCCCATTTTCCTGGGGACAGACAGATAGACAATTGAAACTCCCTTATCCTAAGAAACTTGTTTTGCTGTTCATTCTCTCTTGTTTTTTATTTAAAATAAAAAAGGTTCCCCACTCACCCCAACCAGCGCAAAAGCTTTTCTTGTGTTCTAGGAGGGCCAGACAAACTCATTTGTTTCGCATGCCTTTAGTGAGATTATTCCCTTTCCTTGATTACAAATTGAGATAGCAATTAATGTTGCATGGGAAGAGAGATACGAGTAATGGTTATGAAGTCTTAGCACAAAGTTCATCTCTGGACCATCCACGCTGTGCTCCATAAATCAAAATGTGGAATTTGGCTTGTTTTCCAGACAGACCGGTTCTTTGGCCCAATAGACATACAGCCACAAACTGAGTCTTCTAAGCAGGAAGTATTTCTCATTTTCATTCATTTCTTACCTCAGAGCAGGTAGGATGCATTATTTTCCCCTTTTGTGACTGCTCGAGGAGGAACAGCGATAGGCCACTTGAGGTGGAAAATTAAATTCACTTGATGGTAGAGGTTGTTGGTTTTTAATATGCACTCATCTTCTGTTCTTCATCGAAAGCAGCAGTTTGATTTCCCGTTTCTGTTCTGCTCCACCATTGCGTGCTTTTTAAAAGATTTAGCAGGCACACATCTTCTTTAAATACAGCAAGATAGCCAAATCCAAACATAGGTTACTGGCTCAGAAGCAAAATGGCTTTCCAAAGAATCTTTATAAGTGGAAAGTCATTATCTTTATGATTTGTGATCAAGCCAAAGGAGATTCTATCTCCGGAGCTCTCACTCGTTCCATATTCAACACACAGCCTGGGTGAGGATGCCAAGTTAATAGTTAGACGTCAGTGCCAGGAAGCACTTCACCGGTTTGAGTTAAAGGAACATTGTCGGCGTAAGATTTCAATTTGAATGGTTTTTAAAATTAGTTTTGTGCTGCAGCACCTCATAAAAAGTAGACCTTAAAAAGATTTAGGGGGGCGTGATCCTTTCCGTTAGAGGTGAGTGGTGTGGTTTTGATCTTCTATTCATTTTAAAGCGTAGCTTCGGGTCATCTTTGCTAACTGACTGTCTGAGATGATTTATAGTCCTGTAACCTGGTTGCTGCAACATCCGGAAATTTCATTTCCAAATGAGGAAGATGTAACCAATGCCTCCTTCGGGCTGGCAGCGGGGCTTTTTGTACGAATGCTTGTAGCAGTTGCATCATGATCAAAAATGCCCTCTCTGGAAAAGATACTACACCTTCTTTTTGGAGATGCTAACCCATTACCTTATTAACGAAATCAGGTCAGCTTACAAGTGAGTCACTCGCTTCACAGGCAGATCTCTGAGGTTGTTCAGCCCAGTGGGGAACAGGGTCAGGCCAGCACTGGAGGAGATGATTGAGAGCTCACAGATGCCGGTGCTTCAGGAGTGGTGAATGGGAGGGCACCAGTTTCTTCTTAAAAAGCAGATCTTGCATTCAAAACAAGCTGCTTTTTTTTGTGACATAGGATTCGTGGCACTTGCTTAATTCACTTAAGAGAAATGAAAGTACTTTGAGGAATATTTTGTACAATGAACTGTAAATAAAAAGCCTTTAACGACTTAAATCAATCCCCATGGCAGAGATGCTTGATGTTAGAGCAGATTATCTGGATCAAACCCATACTCTCAAAGGAGTAACATGTCATTGCTCAGATCCTCTAGCAGATATCTTCCCACAAGACACAGAAATGAAGGAACCGGTCTAAAAAGAACCTAAATTGTGCTCCTTAACCAAGAGTCATTCCTCACCTTCTCCAGCCTTATTTATTTTCCAAGGTCTTTTCTCTTACTAATCCTCCCCTCATTGTGTTCTATAAGTGCGTCAAGCTGGGAGGATATTTTGCCACCTGCAAAATGGGTAGCCAGGATTATATTTCAGGAATTGGTACCATTCTAGTCATTCATAACTTAGCCTTTGTCTTAGACTCTGACTTGTCTTTCTAGGGAGAAAACGTTCTAGGTTCATAACAGAGGCTCTGGTGAGAAAAGTAGTTGTAAGGGAGAAAGGAAGAAGGCTTAGAACAGCAACACACCAGCAGTTACAGGACCCTGATTGTCAGTCATGTTCTGTGAGCTGGGAGTAATTTCCTCCTTTCATTCTTCCCTCGTGATTTTTTTAATATCAAACCAACAAAATGAATATACCTTCACTTCTCCTGGGAGAAGCATATTTATGGTTGAAAACAAAAGGAGTAATTTCTAACATAATACATGGTCTTATCTCTAATCTCAAATTCAACCTGCAAGCACTCTATTGTAAATATTTTACTTGGGGGAAACTTTTTCTCCTATAGGCTTTATTATGATAAAAGCTGATAGACACAAAGACCAGCAGCAGACAGAAGCATTTCTAGAGATTGTGCACATTCACCTGTTTCACAATGGTACCGTGTTTTTCCTTCGGCACGCTTTTCTGTCCATCAAATATTTGGGAAAGAACGTTCTGGAGAGAAGCTGGGTCTGCAGTGTAGCTCAGTGGCTAAACTGTCTGCTTCCATTTCAGAAGTGGCAGCATGTTCCCCATGGACATAAAGAAACAGGATTGAACTTAAAAATTTTTTCCTGTGGTACAGAAACAAATTTAGTCTTCTCTCGAGCTGTTGCTGCGGTTGAGCTTTGAGTTTTAATCTCTTTTGCTGACATACCTTCGTAGGAGAAATACAGACACCGAGGTACGGAGTGCCGCCTTGTTTTCCAAAGAAGAATAGTTGATGTGATGCTTTCCCTTATCAAACCATCTCTTAACTGGAAGAACTTCAGCATGTGTCTGCTGATATCAAATCTTAAGCTTTTTGGCATCATTTTATAGGAAAAAAAAAAAAATGCAGTGAAGTGACTCCAGAAATCACCGCATGCCAATCTGTCTGGGTTTCGACCTCATTTCTAGGATTGCATGGGTGGTGTCTTGGATTAAACTTGTGTCTTTGCATCTCTCCAGACCGTCGAGACTGTAGGTTGCAGATGTCTCCTTGGTAAGGGTGGGTTGGCATTGGTGACATGCTCCATCAGTGCTTCATCATCTGCACAGGCAGTCGACAAACTGTCGAAAGGATCTGAGGTACTGCTCTCAATCCATGTGAGACATGATTTTTTATTTTTTTTTAATAAATCTTGGCACTTTGAGAAACTGTCTTCACCATAAAAAAACTTCAGTCGTTATAACATACAAAAGATGTCAACCCAGAGCTCCATATTCTCCACTTTCATGCAGTGAAGTGTCTTGTACAGAGTTTTCTTCCAAAACCCTCATGTGTTACCATTAAAAGCAAAGGTTCCTGGTCTTTGACAAGGAGACAAGGGACAGGCACCGGGACTGGAGTGCAGATGTTTCTGTAGAATGGGGATAATGCAAAAAAAAAGGTAAATTCCACAAAACATACACACCTCCCCCCATACAGACATAGGAGTGCACACGTGTATCTAAACACACACAGAGGCATTGTTAAGCATTTCTAGATGTGTAGCTTTGTGCAGTGCTTTTAGTTATATATTGAGATATAATGATAACTGTTGCCTTGGTGAAGTCCTTAAAACCGGTCACCGGTAAAGACTGGGCAATTTCTGTGTTGCTGAACCTGTTGAAATCCCTTTAAGGAAGGACTCGGTGAGTTTGAGAATGAAATTAAATTAAATCTTAGTGTGCTTAGCAGCAGATGAAGTTACTGAAAGCATATTTTATAATTTAGTTTGTAATGTACTCTTCCTACACTTCTTTTTCCAGCAACGAATTTCTAACTGTGGAGCAGAAATGGCAGTGCACTAACTCTGTGTTTTTAAATGCACCTTTCGTGTTCTCCCCCTTCTTCTGCTTCCAGCTCCAGAAAGAGTCCGTGCAACAGTTCGGTGCCAAGTGACACAAAGAGGCCAGCAGACCTGATCGGTCAGGAAGTAATTTTGGTTTCCTTCCTTTTGCTCCTCCTGGTCTGGTTTCTGAATCGAGAGTTTGAGGTCAGTTACCGTCTCCACTACCACGGAGATGTGGAAGCTGACCTTCATCGCACCAAAATTCAGAGCATGAGAGATCAAGCTGACTGGTTGCTGAGGAATATTATTCCGTACCATGTGGCTGAGCAGCTGAAGGTTTCCCAGAGCTATTCCAAAAACCATGACAGCGGCGGAGTAATCTTTGCAAGTATTGTGAACTTCAGCGAGTTCTACGAGGAAAACTATGAAGGAGGCAAAGAGTGTTACAGAGTTCTGAACGAATTGATTGGGGATTTTGATGAGCTGCTGAGCAAACCGCATTACAGCAGCATTGAGAAAATCAAGACAATCGGGGCGACCTACATGGCCGCCTCGGGACTAAACACCTCCCAGTGTCAGGACAGCAACCATCCCCATGGGCATCTGCAGACCCTTTTTGAATTTGCCAAAGAAATGATGCGAGTGGTGGATGACTTCAACAACAACATGCTGTGGTTTAATTTTAAACTTAGGATTGGCTTTAACCACGGCCCCCTCACTGCTGGGGTCATCGGCACCACCAAGTTGCTGTACGACATTTGGGGTGACACTGTGAACATTGCTAGCAGAATGGACACCACCGGCGTCGAGTGCCGCATACAGGTGAGTGAGGAAAGCTACCGCATCCTAAACAAGATGGGGTATGACTTTGACTATAGGGGGACAGTCAATGTGAAGGGGAAAGGTCAGATGAAGACCTACCTTTACCCAAAATGCATGGACAATGGGATTGTGCCACATCACCAGTTGTCTATATCTCCAGACATTCGGGTTCAAGTGGATGGCAGCATTGGGCGATCTCCGACAGATGAGATTGCCAACCTGGTGCCTTCTGTACAGAATTCTGATAGGATAGCCCATGGCACAGATATCTCAGAAACGAAGGACATCCTTCCTTCCGCCAAGAAGCTCCAGAAAGATGCGGTGAAAACAGAGGAGAGGTGCAGGTTTGGCAAAGCCGCAGACAAGGCTGACTGTGAGGAAGCGGGAACTGAGGAGGTCAATGAACTGACAAAACTAAATATCTCTAAGAGTGTATGATGCACTGTCGGAGTTGCATGAAGTGCTCTGTCAATAGAAACACAAAGACATTTGCAATTGGCAGTTTTCTTTTTCAAGAGAGACCTTCTCAACACCTGGGTTGTACGTTTGTTTTCATTTCAGTGCCTGGTGCTGTGTGGATCACAGCTCTTCAGGGCTCATTTTCATCCATCTCTCTCCTCCATGCCCCAAATCACATCCCAAGCTCCCCAGCTCCCTGTGCAACCATCTTACAGCTGAGTAGAGGATATTAAGTGCCTTCAGATATACTCCATTGGACTCCCTGTCAAGGTACAGAGGCCCCAAGTGAAATCATAGCTTTGGGTATTTATCTAATTTTAAAGAAGAGAAAAGCTGTGGTTATATCATTTTTATTGTTGTTTCTCACAAAATACTTTTTTTGGCTGATGCAACTCCTTGGGTTTTTTATATCTCTCTGAACAATGTTTTACTGTTATCAGACCTTTTGTATGTAAACACACAGACAAATGTGCATGTATCTACCATATGAGACTGACATAAAGTGCCAGTAACGTACCACAGAAGAATGTCTTGGCGAGGGGGTGACACAATGTGACTTTGTGTTGGGCTGGAAGAGGAGTTCTGCAGTGGCTCAACATTTAGTTAAGAGTAGGCTGAACAAACTGCTGTAGTTTTATTCTCCTTTACCAATGCTTTCTTCAACTTTAATGTGCCATTGTGGGCTTTGGATACACTTCTCTTCCATCTAGCCGATGAGTTACTGATATGGGGGAGTGGAGTAAGGGTTCGGACATCACCAGCTCTCAGGACAGGTTCCAGAAGCAGATGAGTGGCCACCAGAGCGTGACAATTCAGGTCTTAACGAGTCGAAAGCAGTTTGGTGTTGCTCCGTACGCTAGCTCGATTTGCAAAGGTAGGTGAAGTTGGTATCTCTAAGCTGGTCTGATTTGAGAGAGAGAGAGAAAAGCGAAATAAATGTTTGGGGAATGCCTTTATTTATTTATTTATTTTATTCCTGGTTTTTATGTTGTTTGGTGGTTATTGTGTGCGTATGCGGAAGGGATCAGGAGAGATGAATTGTTAATTGGTATAATAAGAGTAATACGATGGTGTTTCAGCCTCTTTGAACTACCAACCACTGTGAGGATGTTACCTAGGCAATATTTGTTTCCAAGCTGGCGAAACTTCCGAAGCCACCAAACGCAACCAAGTATCCCAGCTTCCCTCTGTACTGAACCAATGGTGCTGCACAATATTTTTCAGGATTCCCCCCAGCCCCTACACTGTGCTGTTGCAGCAGGGAATCGAACAGCATGCTCCCTGCGTGCCACTGAAAGCAGGAACAGGGAAAAGAGTCCTTCTAGTGAGCTGAGAAGCACAATAATGTCCCAGTCCTGCAGATGACTCTGTGGGTCCCTGGGACCAGCGACCTGCCAGAGCTCAGGAACTTGCTTCCACTGAGAGAACTGCAGGATGGGTGTCTCTAGACAATGCCAGTCTGCCCTCTGCATGCTTCCATCACCTCCTTCACGTAGGCTTGATGCCCCGCTTTGGATAATAATAATTATTCAGCTATTCCAGTTGAGCTGACTCCTCATGACACCAAATAAAATGAAAGAATGTTTATGCCCAAAATAAGTTCATTAGCCAGGGGAGAGCTGGTGAAATGCAATGCTGTGCTGTCTGCCTGTTGCTGTGGGGTTTCATTCTTTTTTTTTTTTCCCTCTGGACTAAAGTCAGAATATATTGATACTTCTTTTTATTCCCTGTGTGATCTTTGGAGTTTGAGTAATAAATATATACGTTGTGAAGTTACTCTTCAGCTCTTTGAGATCCATCTCCACTCCACGGCCAGCACGGAGCCCTTGAAGCCTTTGTCAAACATAAACCAGTGAGATTTCTGGATCTGTCTTAGTTAAACCAGACTCTGCGCACCGTTCTCGCAAAAGCTGCTGTTTATGCACGACTAAGTTGCCTTTGATAGGAAAACTATTTAAAATTAATCTTACTTGCTCGATCTGCCAGCACACAAAAAACCACAGGGGATACTCTACCCTCCTGCCACAGATGCTGTTGTCTGTTTGGGGCTATTCCTGGTGAGCAACAATAAAAGGTTTTTCTCAGTGCACAGTTCTATAGCAACCTTCCTTCTCTGCGGATCAAAGCTAGCCCCTGTCCACCCCCTCCCTGCTGTGGGTTGCACTTCCAACTTTCAGGTAGTATAATTCTTCAAATACCTCTTGCATTAGAAGAATGTATTCTCAAAACCATTCGTATGGCTCTCTTTTCAGTTAGGTGTGTGTCAGTATTCCCTTTCTTACTGGAGAGGAGCTAATGTGATCTAGAATTGTTTACAATGCCTTCTAGTGTCTCAAAGTCATTCAAACCTTTCTCCCTTTCGCTTCTTTCTCCCAGTTTTGTAGATGACTCTACCCAGCATTTCTCTCTTATTGATCAGCTGTTTGCAATGGCAGAGTTCAGTCGAGACGCGCCAGCTTCTCCCTTGCATGAGACACTGCACGATATCTTACCCTTCACCAGCAGCAGCCCTGCAACCCCTCAGAGGTGGGCACCCGCTGATTAAACCTGGAAGGAGAAGGTGCCTGAGTAGGGCCCCAGCCCCCCAAGCACCTTCCTTCTCCTTACTCAGCAATGCGCTGCAGAATGCAAAAGCCTCAGCCTCCAGCCTATAAAGTAACTCATGTGGCCATGCTGTCGTGGTGCGGTGCTGCGAGAGTAGTGTTGGCTTTCTGGTAACAACAGAACACCAAAAAAATAGAAAAAATACCAGGGCTTCTTATTTTGTTGGCACTAAGCAAATAAAATGACTGAGGATGAAAGCATTAGTGGACTCTGAAATCAAAGGCTGTTGTCCACCCTGGGAACTGCTGGTGACGTTACTCTGCCTTAACTCTGAAGCTGGGAAAGGAATCATAAAAAGTTGAGTAGCTAGTGGTCCCCTGTTTGTTTATGGCCACCAGGACGAGCAGCAAGCGTCCAACAGCGAGATAGGAGCTCTGCTTCTGGAGGCTTTACATCTTCTCTTTAATGTAGTGTAGGAACGAAATCAAGGATGGTTCAGGTAGTGAGACTTTCCGCGGCACAACGAGGTACCTGTTCTCTGTTGTAAAACAGTGGGAGCCAAACCTTTACTTACACCTTCCCTTTATGCCTTTGAAAGGATGCCCCAGTGCTCACAAAAACAACTCCGGAGGTGTTTTCCTGGTGTTACAGGGTTCTGATTCCACTCTGTGGAACCCCCTGACACGTGTGCACTTGTGGGAGGTCATGATCAAAGTTCGTTTCCTTAAAATACCTTTTGTACTTGTTCTGTTAGTGCCAGCACAACTCGCACATGGTGTGAGAGAGAGCTGAGGAGCTGGCCAGGAACCTGGGAGCGTGTTCTGCAGGAATAGTCGGTGTGTTGGTGCCGTTCCTGGTTTTAGGGCATTTTCCTGGTGATAATTTAAACGTTTTCCTGTGTGTGTTGAGGGGGTAGAGATAATTGCTGAGTATTCACTAAGCCCGTACTGCCTTCTGCCGCAGCTCACATGCAGAAGCTGCTCTGGATTGTAATGAGTAATAACTGAATGTTTTCTGCAGCGTTGTCTTAATCTGCTGCTAACATGCGAAAATGCTTGGTTTTCTCCCAGCTACTTCTGTGAGGCAGATTTCTCATTAAAAGCTAAGTAAATGCTCTTCCTGTTGATTTACTTCTGGCATTTATGATTTTGAGAAGACCAGATTTGCCTATTTCCCAGGATTTGGGGCTGCTACCCTTGGCTGGAGATAAGAGCAGAGCTGTGAGCAGGGCAGGCCAGTGCTGCTGCCTGACTGCGGCTCCTGCTCTGTCCTAGTGCAAAGCACGGGAGGATTTCAGCTTAACAAAAAGGGGGAGGGAGGGTGGACGCACACCCCATACCCCAAGGGAAAAAAGCGGTGTTCAGATATTCTTACTTCAGGGCTAAAACACAGAAAGGAGGTGCTTGGAGTGAAAACGAAAGGAGCTATAAACCAACGCTGTACCCGTGCCAGCTTTTAGCTGAGGAAGAGCTTATTCTTGAGGAAAGGGACAAGCTTTTAGGGTATCTAGCATTTTGAATTGCTAACCCTAACCTATTTCTAATACCTTAATTCTGAATACCACCGAAAAAAAAAAACACTGCAAGGGAGCATTTTTTAACTTCACATCTTTATTTTTAACATCGTGAGAGTCTGAGAGCACCCCAGGTTGGCTATAAAGCCATCAGCTCTTCAGCTGTGCAGCTCAGGGTGGTTTGTTTTTCCAAATTTGAAGACAGTGTCTGTTTTCTCACTTCTTTGCTGCAATGGTCTCGTTTGCTTGGCCTGGATGGGACGTGCAAGTGGTTCTTGCCTCTCTCTTCCTCACCTTTGCTAAACCGCATCTTCCGCGGTGCACAGCAGCATTTGGACTCTGCTACTGCCAGGTCCTGGCTTCGGATGCTGCTTTTGCTGCTGTTTGCATCGCTCTCTACTGAGGAGAAGAGTGTGTTTGCTTCGATATCTTGGTCTGTTTGTCCAGTCATAGCTGCAGCTTTTTCCATGGGTGGTTGTTAAGCTGCTGAGCAGAAGACACAGAAGAGGAGCAGGCACATCCCTGTAGTTAAATCTAGGAACTCTGTGAAAAAATACGGGTTTTGGTCACACCAGAAGTGGCAACAACAACAACAGAAAGTTTTAGCATGCATGCAAAAATAAGAGAAATAAAAGGTGAGAGAGAAAATCCTGTGTTTGCTGTCAGTGTTGCGATTCACTGAAGCAGAGTTCCTTTAAGTCCTCTTTAGCTAAAATATTACAAAACTGCTACAAACGCAGCCGTTATTTATTGCTGTGGCTTTCCCAGTTGCTGAAGGTGTCACAGGAGTAGTTTGTAAATACAGACCGGTTTTCCTGGGGAAACAGTTGGGGTAGAGGTACAGGCATCCCCCAGTGCCACGGCTCTTCCTTCATCAATGCTCAGGCAGCTGCAGAAACCCAGCTGGGGGCTTGGCGTAATCCTGAGACGTGTCTCACTGTACATGGAGCATCGATTGGGGCAGGACAGTCACTTATTCCAACAGTTATTTTTTTCCTTTCAAGTTCTTTATGCAGGCTGTATCAATCCTTGTTTTGATTTCCAGGGGAGCAGCACTGAAGGGGAAGAACCTGAACTACTGTTTGTTGTTGCTGAGGGTGTCCTCCACTGCCAGCAGCAGCAGCGTTCTGCAAGGGCCTGGAGAGAAGTTGGAAATTCTAAATATGACACTAATTCTGGCAGATGCTGTGGTTGTCCAGGTCTTAGTTTGAGTGCTCTGATGGTCTGATGGATTTTTCAGTCAAGCGCGGTGAAATCGTGGATCATTTTCTGCTAAAACAGACCAAAAAATGGAAAGTAAATTGGAGAGGTGGATGACCATGTCCTGCGGGAACACAGTATGAGCGGTGCAGGGTACAGTGTGACAAGGGGGTTTGGCTCCCTGGGCTGTGCAGGGGATGCTCTGTGCTGTAACATGTGCCTCCAGGCCTGGAATTGGTGAGAGAAGGTGCAGCGAGGTGCCAGGTTGTTGGAAGGCTGATCTTTGATCTCCAGGTGTGATGCCTTCGCTGGCTGCTGTTCCCCGGGTGCGAAGCTGAGCCCTGGCTTCCCAGCAGCATGTTTTCTGTGCTAGGATCAGGGAGCTTGGAAATGAGCTTGTGTTTTTGAAAATCTGCCTTAATGCCACCCTCTGAACTCTGTCCAGAGAGATGAGGAGGAGTTTTGTCACTGGAAATCAGACAACGGGAGATTATTGTGTTTGTCTTGGTAGAGTTCATTTGAAATGAACATCAGGCTCTGAAGAAGTTCAAGTAGAAGCTTAAATAGAGGTGAAATACAGTTTGATTTAACAACAGGTCAGTTTGAGTGGAGCCAGGGGAAGAGTTTTGAGGTGCTTTATAGACACTCTCTAAAGCTCTGGTAGAAAAAAAGAAAAGGTGCCAAGATTTCTGTCTAAAAGCTCTTTCAGGTCTTTATGAGGCGAGCTGAACCTCTGCCTGCAGCCCAGGTGAGTGGCAGGCTGTACGCCTCATACAGAAGTGTTTGCTGCTTACCTTGGGCAGTCAGTGGCAGCTTTTGGGAAAGATTATTTGGGAAAAAATAAATTAGTAGAAGATACTTAAAGTTTTGGGGTTGTTTTTTTTTCCCCCTGGTACTTTATTATAGCTGCTTACAGTTGCTGGCCTAACCAAGGCACCCAGCCTAAAGCTGGCAGGGAGCAATGGTGCAGTTGTCTGACCTTTCCACATCCACTGCTCCAGATGCAGTACCTTCATCATCCTCTTCAGCAGCTGCTTCACACGTATGTCTCCAAGTCAGGAATCGGTGTCAGGAAGCAACCTTCATGTTTGACACTTCTGGAAAGGCCCTGAGGCCACTGTCGCTCCTCGCATCTCAGCCTTTACAGGGTTTGTTCTGTTCTCGCCTCGTTTCCTGGTGCGCTGCAGCATCACGTGTTATAACCTCCAGAAGCTGCAGCGTTTGCTGAATCGGAAGAACTGCAGAAGAGGTCGTGGCGGAGAACAGTTACTAAATGTTAAGTTTTGGCTCCAACCAGTGCTGCTCTAACCAATGTATCTTCTGGCTGCAGGGGGCCACGCGCAGTGATGTCAGAGCAGGGCATCCCAGTGGCTCGCCCAGCCTCGATTTGAGTGTGCATTTTCAAATCCTCCTTTGGACTGGTCAAAACAAAGCACCTTTCTCAAGTTTTTCCTTTTCTTCTCCCTTACCCACTCATATCTTCACTTGTTTCTAACTTAATGTGTTGGCTCGATCGTAGTTTGCCATTGAAAGGTGACGTGCATCGATTTGATGTTGAAAGCTGTAAGCTCAGGGCAGGGAAAGGGCAGCGTGTGGTGCACCTGCGGGTATGCCCAGAGGGAAGATGCCTCTTTAGCATCTTTCAGACTTTGCCTTTACTCGAATGAGACCAGAGTTGCATTTGTGGTTTATTTCTAATAACCATATAACCCCATCTTGCCGTTGCCTTTAGAAGTTGTCCAAAGGCAGGGGTTTGCAGTGCCTCGGAGGTCTGCTCTGCAGCACTGCCTGAACCACGGCGCAGCTACCGGCACGGTCCCACCGTTGCCATCAGATGTGGTGAGAGCCTGGCCCAGGTTGCCCAGAGAGGTGGTCGATGCCCCATCCCTGGCACCATTCCAGGTGAGGTTGGTCAGGGCTCTGAGCAACCTGCTCTAGTTGCAGATGTCCCTGCTCCCTGCAGGGGGCTTGGACTCAAACTTTAAAGGTCCCTTCCCACCCAAACCAGTCTGTGATTCTGTGTGTAGTAGTTCAGGAGTCCACAGTTGCCAGAGTAACATTCTCCCCAGTTTAATTTCTCATAGTTTTCAGAGACTGTGTTGAAAAAGATAGATAGATAGATAGATAGATGCTGAGAGACTTGTTACACCCTACTGCAAGTACAGCTTTAAATTTCCAAAGTAATAAACTCTTTAAAGCCAAGAGCCTTAACAACTCCAAACACCTGCTGAGACAAAACACAGTTTCAAGTCTGCGCTGAATATTTCGGATGTTTTTCTGCTCAATGGCAGGTGTCTCCTGTTTGCAAGGAGGCAGCGGCAGTATCCAAAGATGATCAGGACCTTGGCCACCCTCACCAAATTACCCAGAAACAGGTAGACAGTCCCCCTTGTGCTCTCAGGAAAGTCACCTTGCTCCCCCAGGGCTGGTGTGATGACTTTATTTATTGCCTTGCTCAGAAAAGCTCCTCTTTCTGTGAAACAGCGTTTTTCATTTAATATAAAAGGTCGTCTTTGCTGGCAGAGGGGCTGGATTCCTGCTCTCCCAGCCCCAGAGTCCTTTCTGTGGCACTGTGATGGAGAAGGCAGGGACATAGATGATAGGAAAGCCAGGGGAGCTGGAAAGGAGCTGGATGTGTTTCTGCAGCCAGACGCAGCAGTGGCCTGGGACTGAGGAGCTGCCGCGTTGGTCCCACAGCAGTACCTGGGCAACAGCAGCTCAGTGGTCACAGGCCCCCCCTCTCCGCTGGCCAGGGGACTAAGGTCTGGGGAGGTTTGCTCTGGGGGCTCACTTGAGCCAGTCCACGGCCAGCCCGACAGCTGTCGGATGCCTTTGGAAATCCGTCTTCCCTCCTGGCCTGTTGGTTTCATTTCACATTTTCTCGTGAGCAAATTTCAGGTGTTTTTTTAAAACCGTGCACTAGAAATGGAAGCGCTGCTCTCTGGCCACGGCGGGTCAGGGTTGGTTGGGTCTGTCCCACCTCATGTTACTCTCTATGACACCACACACAACCATATCCAAGCAGTCACTGTGCGTCGAGAGCTGCGGTGCCCGCTTACAGCCCACGAGAAACTATTTCTGAGGTGAGACTCCAGTCAGGGCTGGTTTTGGTTTGCTGGGTGGCTGCGGCGTGGGCTCAGGGGCCAGTGCAACCTCCTGGCCATCCCCTTCTCGCTTAAAAGCCACCTCATCAGTATTGCCCAAGAGCTCAGCACAGCCTGTCCTTGCAGAAGCACACGTGGAGATGGTAGAGAAAGTGTTAATTGAGAACACAGTCAAAACATTATTGAATTATGAATTGAAACATTAATTAATTGAGAAGAGTTTCCAGTTAGAAAAGGGAGGGGGAGGGGCAAATTAAACATTTTAAGGTCTCCAGGTTAGCGGGAAATTATTTCGTCATGACGTCTCTGGGTCCTTTCCCTCCCCACCCCAGCAAAGCCCACATTCCCACCACCTTGTCCCCTCCCTTCTCGCCAAAAGCGAGACCTGGTCTGTTTACAGCCACCGCTGGGGAAGCCGGCAGCATCTGCTGGGGGCTTGGCTGGG